>DWLO01003986.1:0-10405 GCA_018245335.1 Dalla quadristriga | reverse complement strand
GGGGTTCTAACTTATTAGTAATCCTGGAATTGTTGAAGATTTAGGCCTTGCAGCTGTTAATATCACGGCAGGCATTCCTGAAATAGACATCTTTCTTTGATTAATTAATAAATTCTGTAATGTAGCTGATCGCCATATGGAGACTTCGATGGTTGGCAGCAGCATTGCTTTATAGCTAATCCCTATTGCTAGCATACGTATTTAATTGTAATTCAACTAATTATTTTATCAATTTTAGTGTTTGGTTTTCACTGTAAGCAAAACGTTGACTGAAATAAATAAATATATAAAAAAGTGCAATATCCGCTGTAATAAATAGCAAAATCTAGTAACCGTATCCTTATTACTCTGTGGTAATAGCTACTAAGCTGTAACACTAGTTAAGGTGCTGAAAGCCCCTGTTGTGCCTGTAAAGTAAAATGGCTGAAAGGTAGATAAGGGACCTCACTTTTAACTTACATTCCGTGTAACTACTACATAGTTCTGTGTCGGATGAGAGTCAATACAAGAAACAAACAAGAAAAAATACCAATTTTAAACTGTTCTCATGAGAAATACGTCGTTCCTCAGTGAGAAATTTATAATGGCAATTAAGGAATAAACATTCTGGCTCAGGCGCGCTACGTTTGAATCGAAGTAAAGTAAACAGTGGAGGGCGCTTTTGTTATTCTTACTCTGAAATTGTGCGATAAATCAATACACATGTACGTATTGCCTTTTAATATCGTTTATAATGTAACAAGCTTTCGTACTTTTGTGATTACGTATGTAACATACTTTTGTGATATACAATCGAAAGTTACTGGTTGGGGGCTGCGAATATCGAAACTCAACGCTTCTTTCAATGAGTGAGTTTGTGATATTGCACAAGGTGCAATCTTATCTTACTAACATTATAAATGCGAAAATTAGTTTGTTTGTTTGATATGCTTTTACGGCTAAACCATACAACCGATTTTCATAGAATTTAGTAGAGAGGTAGTTCTAGGCACGGAGATAATTTTGATCCTGAATTAGTATACAAATCCCGAGGGAATGAACGCGGATTATACGCGGACGAAGTCGCGGACAACAGCTAGTAATTTATCAATTATGAACGATTGGAACGTTTCAAAAACTTGACGTAGCCAAATTTGGCTAGGATAATAATAAGTTTTTTTTTTTTTTTAAATGCTCGCTTCACGTTTGTTGCCACAAGTACAGAAAGGACTGAAAGGGTTAAACACAATTAGTTGTAATTTATCCTTTCGTAGGTACAAAACATTAATCTTAATCAGGCACAACATATTTAAAAGTTTTTACAATTCCCTGGCCTCATACAGCGGTAGAACAAGTTGTAAGTTACCTTTATTTCAAAGAACCTTCCCATTAGTTATGGTCAGTGGAGCAGAAACGAAACGCTAGGATTTGAGAGTAATGCCTGGTGCAGGTAGATTAAGTACAGCAATCCTTCCACATGTCCTCTACGAAGTAATGTCAGATTACTCTGAATTTCTTTACATTCACGTTCGCAGTCCCACAGGGTTTGTAATAAGAACAAATTGGTTTTGATAAAGGTATAGCATGTGCGTATATTTCGCAGACGGATGAAAGTATTCGTTTAGGAAATATTTTCACACAAAACCCATCACTGGCCCATTAGGTATTGAGGACGGAACTCTAGTCAGAATGATAAAGGCTTAGGCCACAGTCCACCACGCTCGCTAACTACGAGTCGGTAGACTTCACATTCCTTTAAGAACATTATGGAGCACTCAGAGATATGCCGGTTTTCTCGCGAAGTTTTCCTTTACCGTTGAAATTTAATTGCTTAAAACACACATAACTCCCAAAAGTTTGGCGTGTCTGAAATTTAATCCTCAGACCTAACGAGTAAGAGCTAAAGTCTTAACCACTCGCCCACTTGTTTGCTTGGAGATGAAATGATGTTTTATACTTATTCAGTTACTTCTCTGGCATGACCTGAGACCTTATTTGAATTAATACAACAATTAAACACATATACATAACAATTAAAATAAAAC
Source organism: Dalla quadristriga (assembly GCA_018245335.1). NCBI lineage: Eukaryota > Metazoa > Arthropoda > Insecta > Lepidoptera > Hesperiidae > Dalla > Dalla quadristriga. Next base: position 8,381 of record DWLO01003986.1, on the reverse strand, counting down.
GCATATTTCACAATAATTGTAAATGTTGCTATGCTTGGAAATGTTGGATATGGATTAGTAGATAAGAATTGATAGTAAACGTTCTGCCTGATGAGTAAAGCATCGGGTTTAATAGCAGTGTATTAGCATCCACGATTAATTAAAATTTCCATAAAAAATCTCAAATATGACGTTGATGAAGATGAAGTTCTTCTAACGTTGGCTATTGGTAATGGTAACATAATATATAATTTAATTTGAACCTACGTACCTACCATAAATGATTGAATGTAGTCTTGTCAAAACTCATTTCTGTAACTTAAAAATGGTATATAGTATAATGCTTTGCTGTGAGATACATCTATAGCGAAAAGCAATTAAAAAATAGAACTGATTTAAAAAAATACATCTAATCAAAATACTTGTAGAAAGTTACACTTAATGCCAAAAGCGTTTTCCGCCATTCAACTTTTGGACTCGGCAATAAGCGAATAAAAGCAGCTTGAAACATTTTGAAGAAAATGTATAAGTAATACAAATATATGTTGTACTTCAAAATAAGTAGGTATTCATACTTCAATATAAACAAATCAATTCAATTCCAATTACTTCCTAAAACTATATGCAAGTTTATAATATAAAAAAACGTCTGCGATCTACTTTAATCCTTGAAAAGGAAACACTTCAAATTGGATTAAATGGGATAGAACTTCAGATAACCTTCCAAATTCTTAAGTAAATGAATGATTTGCTAATTCTGTTGGGCAAACTTACTTAAGAAACCTTTTCCAATCAAAGCTAATCTAGGCCAGTTACATCATTTCTCTTAGAATTTTCTTAACGTAAATAGTCAGATAGATTTATCTGCCGTGACGGGTACGGTAACTGGGTACTATCCAATACCGATCAAAAACTACTGAAGAGGTAGTGCAGAATTGTGGGATGAGCTTCCGTCTGAGGTTTTTCAGTGGACTACGACATCGAGTTCTTCAAAAAAGGCGCAAGAAGAGCTCTCCTTCTCCGACACATTGACTCCGCTAGTGATGCGAGCGTTATGGAGTTATGGAGAGGTTAGTGGCCGCACGAATTGTTAGAAGGAAAATTATCTAATTATGTTTTGCCATCTAAACACTAACGACGAATATAGAAAAGAAAAAAACCTATGACTATTCAAACATTTTTATAACGTCTGCTATTGAATCCTGTGCCTGCGACTTAATCCGCGATAATTTATGATCAACATTGGTGTTTATAAGTACCCTTTGAGCTTCGCTGGGATTCAAGCTATCTCTTTACCAAATTATATGACTATAGGTTGTATGGTTTAGCCATGAAGGCGTATCAAACAAACAAACAAATTTTCACATTTATACTATTAGTATTCGTAAGAAGTATAATTTAATGTTAACTATGCCATGGAACTTGTCGGTTATTAAATCGATCGTTGCCTTTTGAGGATAAAACAGACCAATTCAATACATTTCTAAGAGATAGAATTCAATTCGCCCGCGGCCATTAATATACCTGACACGTGTATACAAATAGCCACAGACCGCGGGACGGGCATTCGAGATAGGAAAGCAAAAGGTTAAGAACAAAAGGCATAGATCAATAAATCGTCTTTTTTCTCCTCTGAGCTCGCATAAAATATACGACAGAGGGAACTGAACAAATCGGTGTTATATTGGCGCAGAGGCAATTGGTTTTTTGGGGTTCCGAGCGCAATGGTCCAAAGAACTTATACAAGAGACGACCACCTCAGTCCTAAGGGAACGCTTCTCTGACCAACTTTGAATTGAACAAATACTAACGATTAGTAGTTGGACTATTACTAACTTTTACTAACAGGACTAAGTTACACTAACAGTCCTAAGTTTCATTGTCCTATTACTAACGAATATTTACCAACTAACTGATTAAGTAACAGTTCCTCGTACAGCCTTATTTGAGGTTTGTCACAGATGTCTATGGGCGTCAGTGGATGGTGGGACTGCATGCTCGATTGCTATTCTCATTATATAAAAAAAGAAAAACACTGTCCAGCCAGACAACGAGTTTCTTCCGTTCCGTCTATGTGTTTTAATTATGGACCAAATGTAATAGAAATACAAATCTATATTTGTTTATTATGTTAGTATGGAGTTCAATTAATTGGAAAGCCCCCTTCTGCTGAAGTATGGCGTACGAATGATTAAATTTTAAACTTACCTGATTTAATTAAGGAAACAATATCAATTTAGATGATATTGCTGTCATAATTACACGAAGACTGGGTAAATCTTTTGTCCAAAGTGGAAATTCATTCAGATTTATATTTTTTCATAGTTAGGTTTCATAGTTAAATTGTGCGTATTCTGATACGCACTTTTGAGTGTACTCCTTCTATTGTCTTTTGCTGTAATATTATTAAGAGCGTGCTGTCGATTTGTGCAGTCAAAATTGTATGGAACATAGTGGGAGCTCTAGAGATTTGTGAGGATGTGTGACGATTGATGTAATGATGACTATTCAATTGCTTTTATAGAAGTTTAATGGTATAACGAGTAATCAATATACACTTACTTGAATAGGGATTACATCGGCGTAAGGTTAAATACCGTTGCCAATTTGCGGATTGGACTTTGTCGCAAGATTCTAATTAATTTCTGTCGTAAGTAGAGCTTTATTGCTCGCCTTAATCCGAGCGACGAGAATAAGTAATTGTATCTATAGGTACTTATACTTCAAACGTGGTTTACAATATCTATCTGGTTTCAGGACCGTGGCGGCTGTAACGTCTGTCGACTAAACAGCGTACATGCATGTTACTGTGTGTCTTGTGTGAGTCTTAAGCGATCGTTAAGCAACTTCAAGCAATTTTGGGCGTTCAGTCGGAAGCTGAATAGGATTATGGCTAACGGTCACGGGCATTTCCAGGCTTCGGCTTCTGTAAGCAGTCGGTCCTGGCTATCTTAGGATAGTAGTCATAGATTACTCGTTTTACTGTTTTAATACTTTTTTTTTTTAACACACTCACTTGCCCCTTGTGTGCGGGGGCACTAGGATTCCCGGTGTTGCAGTTGACGAACACATATAGAAAACAACATTATTTTGCACACCCAAGACCCGAGTACAAACATTTATCTGCCAAATAAATGTTTGCACCGGTCGGGGATCGAACCCGGGACCCACGGTTCGTAAGTCAGGGCCACCAACCAACGCGTCACGGAGTGGTCTATGTATGTCTAATGTCTATGTATGTATATTCAGATAAATAGCACATGTGTCATGTCATAATGTTCTTTTTTTGGTGTTTAAACAGAGACTGTTCCAATTTTATTTTAATACCGGGAATCTGCTGCAAGTTCCTTTTCGCTGGAGGTATATTATTCCAACATTTAGAGGCTGCCTAGCAGAAACACCCTTTGAAGGCAACGGATCAGAATCTGAATGCCGCTGTATTGTGAGCGGTTTCGCGCACTCACGGGGAACCTATTTACTACCATACCTACTTAGTTACGAGCACGAGTAATGCCAAAAAAACCGTGCGGTATGTTACACTACAATGCAATACAACTATTCCATATTATGCACCAAAAAAGAGACATACAGTAAAAATAACTAAAAATAATTTACACAAAACGCGGTTTTATCGCTAGGCAGTGATCTCTCCCAGGCCTCCTCCCAGGTCTCCTTGGGTAGAAATCATCGATAAAACTTATGAGCATATATTTATTCAAATGCGTGACTAGATCCCCTCATTGATTCGAGAGCTCATAACAATGCACGCATTGTGAATCGACTTTAATTAAAAGCGCACTTTATCAGCATTCGCTGGGTAAGTGCGACTTCACTCGGCGACAGTTGCAACGTAGTTAAGTTGTCAACGACTGACACGGGGAAACGTAGTGTAAGTAATGGAAAGTGATTGAATATGGCGATTTAAGATAATTCAACCGCCAATGAGAAAATCTAGGGCCATTTCCAGTACTCCTACTAGTTTAACCAGTAGGACTACTTTGATTTTTTTCAAAATAGACATAAAGATAAGATGTGGCGACTTCCCGCCACTCGACTCGAGATGGCCCTACACGTAGAGAATCACGCTTTTAGTCTACGAAGGCTAATAACTCTTCGTGAGAAAGTTTCTTTTTTCTAAACCCCTACGAAATAAATAAAGACAATTGATTGACAGATACATACGAATGAAAGATAAACTACGACAGTCAGAAAATTAAATAGTTCTGTACATGTTTTACTCCTAAAGGATTCGTGAGTGTCCGTATTCATTTTAAGCAAGCGAACGCAGTTCACGACGGACGTTGGCGCCGCTCAGTGGCTCCTGAGGAAGGTCCACGGATTGGACTGAAACTAGTCGGGCGATCCCGATAAACTTTGCCGCGTACCCACTTATAATGAGTTGTGTAAATGTATCTGTGCCACATACGCATAATGTAATTCGTACGCCTCGTGCGGCGCAATTACTATGAATGAATAAATAAATACACGTTCACACCCTCATTAATTTCCTCCGCACTGGGATTCCCTATGTCACGGGTGATAAATGTACCGGGAACTTTATCTTGACAAGTGGTAGTAATTTATTTTAATTACACATTTTTTTTATTTATTTGACTTTACCTGACCTCCATTATCAAAGATCCTGTACTAAAGCCACATGCACATCCATACTCAATACTCAATAATAACACGTCAATCAAGTTGATCGAGGTGTATTATGTGTATTGTTTGGGACGAATCCGTGGCGCGTTGCTTTGTGATCCTGTCTGACGAGTTTGATCCCCAGTCGGTACAGACATTATTGGGCAGATAAATGTTGTACTCGTCTTGAGGGTTAAGATGTATCGTTTTCTGTGAGTTTTCCCCGCAGCACAGGGAGTCGTAGTGCGGGTTATGAGTATGTAAGCGTTTATTTATTTATTCATGTATTTAGAAGAAAGAATTTCCAAATCAACTGCATTAACCACAATTTTTTTAATTATACAAGTGGTTATTACTTGACAACAAAATCGAAGTTGGAGCGGTTTTGCCGGGATTCCAGTTACTCTTCTGGCTTCCTGGTATAATGAAGGAGTGATAAACATAATCATGCTTTATACTTTCAGGGTAAATACAGATTTACAAGTATAACAATTTGCGCAAAAGCTTCGGATACTTAATCTAAGGAAATCATTTGTATCAGAGGAAAGGTCGAAAAAATCTCTTTTACTTACTTGCAAGTGCGGACTGGGATTGGGTCCAATAACCTACAGAAACGAGAGTGTGGTCGACCATTCACGTTTACGATAACGTCTGCTATGCGAAGGCTTACCCAATTACAAGGCGCAATGTTGGGCATCCTTTGAAGACTTCCCCAGAGTCACATAGTGACTATTACCCGGGTAAAACGTATGATGTGATATACTTGTGAGGTAAGCTCGGAGTTTCTTTTTACTTGTGACTTTTTGTGACTGGATACGTATATCTGCAGAATTCTGCTGGTTAAGTGTAACCGAAGACGAGACTGTCGCTATCGCCTTCATGTGATTTTTCGTGCAAATTTGAACTTTAAAGACGTCGCTCGGCTTCACCAACGATTCCTGGCGAATTGTTATTGCGATCGCGATAATAATCAGCTTTCGGGTATCGACATAGCTCGCAGAGTTACCAAGCTGAAGAACCAATGGGCAGGCCGCGTCGTTCAAGGACTGGTAGCCGATGGGGAAAAAAGGTCCTCGAATGGAGACCACGACTTGGAATATGGAGCACAGGCCACCTGTACAAGGTGGACTGACGACCTTTAGAGAACAGCGGGAAACCACTGATTTCAGAGGGCACAGGACTGGTCGAAGTGGACTAGGAGACTATGTCCAAGATGAACCTCTAAAGGATGGATGGGTAAATGAAAAGTTTTGAATAAATTTTAAATTGAATATCGCTTGGAGACTTTTTACAGTAACGAGAGTTCTGGGCTTCTGTTAAGTAGTCACATATGTCTATAGGCGCAGTTGCTGAAGGGACTGCATTTCCGTTCGCTATTCTAATCACATACAAATCAATTTTTTTCTAATTACTTTGAAAAAATACAACTTCAATATCGTAACTTATTGATTAAAAACAGTTTTCCCAACACGCAGTGAATGAAGCGTGCAACGATCTCTTTGCAAGTTAATTACTAGGCGAAACGTGTTCTTGACAGTTTCGCGTACAGGGAGCAATGCATTATTGGCAAAATGTTTATCGTAACATGAAAGAAAAAATATTTGTTACTTTTATTAAGAAAACTGTTACTTTGCGCATTTTGCTACGAATATGCTCTACGTAATATTACGTTGCTACGGGCTACGCAGACCGTAGCGCTACTACGCCGATATTATTTCGTTAATTTGTTTACATCCAAACCATCTACAGAAGGCTCGCTTGTGCACAAGTCTTTTACTCCTCCATACTCCTACATACTGTAATTAACAATCATAATTTTAGTCCCGTTTTGTTGATTATTTTAAAATCTGTCGATTTAATACTAAGCAATCTGGCTCAAAACAAAAGGATTGTTTTAGCAGAATGTAACAATACCTAGTTTTAAACTTTTGTGAGATTTTGTTTGATTCCGAAGTATATTTAATCTAGTTTTTTTAACGTTTTTCATTATTTTTAAATCTAAAAATTTAAAAAATATTTCAAACATTATTTGGTGACTTATAAAGCTACGTTTAATCTACTTTGCAACAATCCGCAAGCAAAACGTAAACGCAAAACGTCTGCACGAGTTACATTTCACACCAGAGCGCGACTAAAACTCCACTCCGTCAGGTCTCCTGCCACCGTCTCTACACATACATCTATCTACATCTAAAGAAGCTGGAATACAGACGGTGACAAAAGCTCAGCGAATCAAATCATCGATAGTGCCATAGCGATGCGTTGTTAGTACGGGTACTGGCCTTACGGGTACTTCTATGGGTAATGTTCTTGGCCCCCAGAGTCGTAAATTAATTAATGAAGTCAGCAAAACATGAGATCCTCAACCGACCATTGTACATTGAATTAAACGAGCCCAGGCGGCCGCTGATATCTCGTTAAACTTCTAACTGTCATATCAAAACTTTTGATATAATCAGCGTTTCTGCTCGAAGACACTTTGCCAGATGGCAAGTAAAAGACGCTGGCGACAACTTTACGTAATTTGATTACGGCTATCTATCTGTTCGTTTTGGGCTCAAAGAGAATATTTTATTTTTTCGTACCGCAGTTATGTTATTTTAGTTAAACAATTTGTAGAACTTGGCACGAAGTTTAGTTATCACCTTGTTATCTCAGTACTTTTTCAAATTTATTTCTGTCGTTCATTATTTACTAGGGAGTACTCGCAACTTCGCCCGCGTAAAATCTCGAAATACAGACAATTTTAAACAGTGAAAGATAACTGAAAAATCATTTGAGCTTTGAGATGAAACGAACTATTTACGGTAAGTCAGTGTTCCCTCTAGAATCCCGGAAATATTCGAGTCTAGTCGCGACGAAAAAACGCAGACAGACAGACACACATTAATTCTATGAATTGATGATTATGTTTAGGTGTCAAATTACATTTAATTATTGACCTTAATTTCAATATCACAGACACGCACTCAAATTTTATGTACGGGTAAGATTTATCTATGTAAACACTCGTCCATTTATGAGCGCTTATGGCTAAAGAGATAGCTTGTAGCTATTTATTTCTTAGCATCAAAAATTCTTTATCTTCGTCCCAACCCCTGAATTAAAATATGACCACCATTAAATAAAATATGAAACCATTTATTACTTCAACAATAAAAGTCCAAAAGGATGGATTTTTAAGATGTGCTAATGGCGTTATGTAAGGAATTTACTAATGGGACATATATTGCATGGAGAACGAACAGCTAAGAAAACCTGAGAAAAGGATATTATATGATTATAGTTGTATCTATAGCGCAAAAGTACCTATCAATATCACTATCTAAAAATTCGGCGTATTGATGTAGAATAATTTTACTCACGAATAAATGTTGTGCCAGAAATTTCTATCAAGTAAAATACTTTTGCAAGTGAGCATTTTTCCGAGGAGATGTAAAAGGAATGCCGGGTTGCGGAATAAATTCCTGTCACACGTAATATCGTGGTGCGACCGTCAATGTCCGATAGGAAAGGAACGCACATTGAGCCGCACCGTAATCGGAAAGATAACAATTTTGATTTACAAAGATGACATGATTTCGCCTTAACACTGAGAGAATAATCGCGAGCTATTTTCTGGGTAAAGTCCACTCTGTAAGGATATATTTTTTTCGTAAAATACGCGTTTTATGTAAGTAAGCTCGCCACATACATTCAAATCGGAATCAGAGATAAGCAGACAATTTCAGAAACTGAAAACTTCGGAACGTAAGAGTATG
>DWLO01003985.1:0-10405 GCA_018245335.1 Dalla quadristriga | reverse complement strand
TCAAGATTTCGAAACGAAAACCAATCGTTACCAAAACCAAACCTCAACCGTTGCAATTAGAGCGATAGGGGTCCAGGACTGTTAGCTTCATTTAGTCCACTAGGAATTGAATAATAATACCCGTACTATGTAGGTATTACATAAGTATCAGTAAGATAGTACCTATTTATTAGTAATAGTGCCGCCTTCAGCGAACTTATCCGTACCTATTATATTCGAGTTGAGGTTCGCCGAGTTTGTCAGCAGAATTAAATTATAAACTTTGCAGATGCTCTTTCAAATTAAAGTGCAGTAGATCTATGAAAGTTGATAGTTTTGTTATTGCTAAGTGCAAAGTGTTTATTAGTTTATTTTGTTTTGGACGGAGTGAGAAAAAAATTATAATCAATTTGTGTATAAATGTGATGAGAAGATGAATTTTCGAGATACAAGAATAATAGGTATCTAAGCTTGGTGTATAATGTAGTGTAAATATAGCAGAAATTGCATAAGTTTGATACATTTGTATCGCCCCTTGTCTCTGAGTGTATATCTATCTCGTTTCTCTTATGAGAAGTGACAGAAAAGTAAATTTTTTTAAAAAAGAAATCGTACGACAAGTCTTAACATCCGATTCAAAATAAATCGTCGAGATGTAGGGTACCTAAGTAGATTTAATAAAATATTGACTGTCGTAATTTGGTCAAATCTCTGTCGTTCAGTCGTTCAATTGGATCAACAGCAGAATAAAGTGTCACTCAAGTTTTGACTTATAGCTTCCACTACAAAAAGACAACATCAGGATCTGTTCGTAGCTTGGTTTTCGAAAGTCGAACCGAGATCAATTTATAATTTTCCTGTGTTTGATTGAAAATATACTTTTTCCATCGCAGCTAGTTAAGAAATGCACGGTTATCAGATCACGGTTTTAATTTATTGTTTTACTCAACAGGTAAACCGGCTGACTTTGTGGCCTTCATAATCTGCCTGATGATGACCATGGTGCTGGTGGGTGGCGTGCGGAAGTCTCTGTTCTTCAATAACTTGCTGAACGCCATCAACCTCGTTGTCTGGGTATTCCTGATAACTGCCGGCCTTTTCTACATCGACACGAATAACTGGACCAATCACAATGGATTCCTGCCTTATGGATGGGGTGGTGTACGTATCAAACTAAATTAATGACTATTTTTTTTATCTTACCTAATATTAAACTTGTGAATCACACAGGCAGCAGGAAAAAGTAACTTGGCTTAAGATGCAGAATTCGATTACTTAATATGAATCAAGGTAGTTTTCAACTTCCTACGAACAACAAAAAGCCACCAATATTATGTTTAAAAAAGCTAAAAAAAATATATGCAGCTTTTTAATACACTGTAAGTGAACACACACTGCCGGGCTCAAGCCTCTAGACACAACTGAGGAGGCCTGGAGCCGTACACCACCACGCTGCTTCAGTGTGGATTGGTGGAGAGGTTAGTGGCCAACCCCAGTGTCGGAAGTTTTCACTCCACTCGAAGGCCTCCGAAATTGCTTTAAAGACTGTTGTCTAACGATAACAACCGGGACCAGTGGCTCATCGTGCCATCCGAAGCACGGATGCCCTTAAGAAATTTGCCACTAGTGGTCACCCACCCAACTGATGGTCGAGACCGGCGCGGTTAATCATGTCATGAGCGATATTTTAACACCCTGCTCGAATATTTTCTGTCTCAACAATAAAATAACTATTACTTTCTTCGAGTAGTACGAAAATTTACAAATATATAATTACTCGTATCAGCTGTAAACGATAAGTTGATCTACATAGGTTAAACTTAAACTGTGTAGTGCGTATCCTATATAACCGCTACTGAAGCTTGATTTGAACCATCGGCGGATAAGATCTTACCATGGCATTTAAGGATGATTTTACTTACGATGTCAAATTGTTAAAATTATATTGAAGCGAGGATTGTAATCAATGAGACAGAGTGGCTCTGATAGGTACCTAAAGGTTCAAAACTAAGAATACTGACCCCTAAATGTGTGGACCCTTTAGATAAGAGATGTTTTGGAGAATCTTATTTATTTAAATTTGAAGATAATTTCTACAATACAGAATTAGACTTATCATGCTTGTCCAACTTTTATTATTGATCTGATATTTATTTAGTTTATATACCTACCTAATTCATGAAAATTTACTTAAAAGTATTATATTATCATTAAAAGTTACCAAAGTACCTAATTCTTCATAAAATTAATTGATAATGGAAGTAAAATATTCATACACAATTACGAGTAACTATGTGCCATGGATAGATAAGGGATAGCCGCTGCTTCAGGAACATCTATTTTTACCTGTTAAGACAGGCCTCCGCACGAAGGAGTTTATAATTTACCATTCAAGTTAACTCATCCATGTACACTGCTCAGATATGTAAGCAAAGATTTTCTTGTATTATTAAGACACCTTTTTAACAGATTCTTCCTTCGACCACCCATGTCGGTCATGTAGCAAATTTTCTGTCTGGGTTCTACTGGAAGAAGTTTCATAAGAAATAAGTCGTGCGCTTGTACCATTTTCTTCCTGTGCTAATTCTTGTATTTATTTTTACCGTTTAAAGCGACACTGTATTAATTATTACACAAATGAACATAATAAAATATATTATAGAATATGATGATCTCTCACGCATTAACTTAGTACGGCAAAAACAAATTAAACCTAGGCGGAGCCGCGAGGATCATGTAATGTTAATTGTTATTTGTAATTCTGTATTAAATCTGGCTTTGTAGACGTCAATTACCCTTACCGTTTTTTTTAGTACCTGTTATCGCCGCCCTTGGTGAACTTGGCTCATTTTTTTAAACTAGCATTTCTCTGTTCAGGTATTTACCGGTGCCGCAACCTGCTTCTACGCTTTTATTGGATTTGACATCATCGCGACTACGGGAGAAGAAGCGAACAACCCGCAACGCTCCATTCCGCTGGCCATCATGTGCAGCCTCGGCATCATACTCCTTGCCTATGTCAGCAGCTCCATTATTCTAACACTTATTGGTAAGTAGAACATTAATTCTCCTGGCCCAGTTCACCAACTACTCTTTTCGGTAACATGGTATATTGAATACTAGCTATTGCCCGTGACTTGGTCCGCGTTAAATTACGCGGATTACTTTAAGCTCTTTGTGATGAAAATATTCATGGACACAGATAGTGACGTATTGTGTTACATTTACCTAGCTTTTGAGGGGACCAAAGCCGAAGTGCAGTTCCTCACACATGCGGCCCTTACGTTCATCGTATTTTCACTTTTCTAAAAATATGGCCAATCAAACCTACCTATAGGCATAGACTAAATCTGTAGTATTACATTACATTTTTTTTAAATCCATTGCTGATGACGTGTTCATAGAAGGGCAATAGGGTGTTGAATACAGTTAACATTCTTGGCAGCGATATTCTTTGAAAACAACAGAATGATTAATAAAAATCTTATCTTACCAATAAATAAAATTGGAGTCTGTGCTATTGAAATAAAGATCAATAATTAATGCTATTTAAATGACACCTGAACATAACCAACCATTTTTAAGAATGTTTGTCTGTGTGCGATGTTTTGTCGCGAATTGGCTCCGAAACAGTAGTCCGTAGTACGATAGCTCTCCTGAACTTACGCCACGGCGGCTTCTTTCAATGTAACATGTCTATACTAAGTCTTGGTGTAACACGTAACAAAATATTACGTGTATAAACAAAATGATTATCGTATATTACTTTGTACTTTAGAAGTCGGTTCTTAAGTATTCTTATGTATTAGTAGATATTGGCTCGATCCCATGTAAATAGTTATTGATACGAGTGTTGAATTGGAAGCAACAGGTGCGAACAGCGGAATTTCCGCTATCGCCTTGTTGGCTGCCGGCCATGTTCCATCTCGACATTGAGTACTTAGCTTATGTACCTTTTCACATGCATACAGCTGCAGCATATTGTAATAAAAGGTCTGTGCCCACTACAACGTACCATAGTTTTATGACCGTAACAAAATCAGATCAATCATACCGCAAGAACTCTAACGGATTAATACAATGCTGAACAAAAACCTATATGTGAAAATCAGGTCAAGTGCCTGATGCCAATTCTTAAAAATCAGCCTATCAAGTCTGCTCTGTCTTTATTTCATAACCTCGCTTCACTGGCTTTTACTTTCATGAGGGACACTACTTTTAGGCTTAAATTTTTGGGATGGCTATAATATGTATATTTTTAATGTACCTGTGTACCAAATTTCAGCTCATTCGGTCGCACTGCGACCACTCTCGAGGAAAGACTGTAGAGACTAGAGACTAGAGACTAGGGAATAGGACTGATAGTGTCAAATTATTTTAACTAACAATTGATATATACGAATTTTAATGAAACGGTTGATATTGAGTATGATTACAGAGTAGGTATAATGTTTGAATGATGTAGTTAGAATGCTATCAATATGTTAACGTTCATTAAGTACCTAAACCTACCTACCTATCTTTGGGATATAATGAAATAAATTTACAATTAAATGATAAATATAATACTTTTTACGATTATCTCATGTGATTACTTCAGATTAGTTCAGTGTCGGAAAAAAATTATGATACGTTAAATAATAAAATCCATTTCACTTTAATATAATTTTTAATATGGCAGCAAGCTGATTAGTGGTTCGCATACCGATTGAAGCGTGAAATAAATCTATTCCGAGCTATCAAGATGAGAAAATCGTTTTGTTGTGAAAGGCCATACGAATCACTTATGAATTTTCTGATTTTGCTGAATAAAATATTCACTTGATTTCACACAGTATTGACTGGCGTTTACTCAAGTGAATACATCTTTTAATAGGTAAGGTAAGTGAAGTGAAAATTATTGCATAGCTTAAAAGCTTCCATTGTGAATCGACTAACGTCCGATTAACCCTACGTATATTTTTGCCATTAGAAATGACATATTGCTAAATCAAAGCATTCTCATTCGCGCTGTATTTACCGATAGATAGATCGTTTATTGCTGACTGTTTTGTATTTACAAAGTTGTTACTGGTTATAGGTACAGTTGAAAAAGTTTACCTTATTTATGCCATAATACTAATATAATAAATACGAATTTTTTTTGGTTTGTTTGATTTTTCTCAAGCATACACCGTACAATCAATCTTCATAGAGTTCAGTAGAGAGATAGCTTCAGATATATTATGGAGATGGTCATAGGATACTTTTGATTCCGAAAAAGTAAACAGATCCCAAGGGATTGAAAATATAATTTATTAAACGCATACGAATTAGCAGGCATCAGCAAAAGGCATCATCATCATTAACTTTATCAAATTATAAAGTTATCAACTCACAGACTAATTTGACATTTCATTATTAATCACATTATTAATTTCGTATGTATATATTCAAAAGTAGTGTCCTTTAAAAATTCGTTATAATCGTCATAGCATTTTGATATGAGCAATTGTTTAATTTAGGGATTATAAAAATATATTGTACTTCTATATTCCTTTTTTATTTGGGTATATGGTTATTTGTTGTACATTAAAATTTGATAGTCATACATAGAGCAACGTTTTTAACTAATGGAAGTTTTTAGTCAGGGAGGATAGGTAAGTGTTGTTTTCTTGATAAATTGTACTTAAGTACCTACCTCAAAATGTTTGCCCCGGTTTGTCCAATAATGGACCGCGTATAGGTAACTAAATTCAAAGTCGCGACCTAGTACTTGAAAAGTGATCCGGGTGTATTCCCTAAGGGCGGTTTACCACTATTTCGTGACAACAAATATTCGCGGTGTTTACATTACCACGACACAAATAACTGTCGTCCACAAAAATAAGTAAAAAAAAAGTGTAAAGCAGTCTTTTTACTCTGTGACTTGGAGTTGACAGACTGACGTGATAATTGTAACAGCTAGTGACGACGATAATAAAACAAGACAAGATGGGAACGGGCCTTAACGCCTAATCGCGTTAACCAAGCTAAACCGATTTAATATTAGTTCGTACACAATAGCCGTGTTGTGAGGGCGGAACAGAATACAATTGTCACCACCCTTTCACTTCCCGCGAGTTTCGTACGAGGCAAATAAGGAAATATAACTGAGAACGAGCAGCAGAGTCCTCTGTGCACCTGCCCAGCGTGGTGATTATGGTCAATAGTTCTATTTTTGGAAGAAACCTTTAGTTCAGCAGTGGCTTATTATATCCTGTTGATGATGAATATACAATTAATTTATACTTTGCTTCGTGTGTATCGAAAGGTCAAACATGAGCTAACTAGAATAATTTATTGTTACACTTAAAAATCGTATGGCTGCAATCCATCAATGGCCCACGGCAAGTCCCGAGTTCTCCCCACACACTTAAAGTTAGAGCGTACTCGATCAAGTGTGTTGGGGGATTAGTGACTATCCCGAGTCAATAATGACAACCGGGATTGTCTTTTTAAATGCTCTGCGGCACCAATCACGGAAGTTGTCTTATACATTTTGCCATCTAGCGTTCACCAATCCATCTCCAGTCTGCCGACATCTGCCGATCACTCATTATGTCGATTACTGATCAAGATTAACGCAAGGCTTGAGGGGATTGTTTACGATGTACGATATACCTAAGCGGGTCATAAGTACTGTCACAAACACTTCTTCACACTGTCTTCGAAGCTCAAAACTTCAGTAAATTATTTGATAGTACGACAAACAAAACTCAGAGCTACTTTTAAATTTTGTAGCAGTTTAAAAATCTCAGTAGGAGCATGATTGCAACCGTGTAGTGCAATAACCGCGACTCTGTCTTCCTTTTGCATCCACTGCATTTTACAATTAAGTTCTTTTTTATTTTAATATGGCGCAAAAGATTTTTATCCAAAAGCAATCGAAATAATGGCCAGTATTCGACATTTAAATTAAACAAGGCCGTGACAGAATGTATGTGATATATTTGTGGTATATTTAGACCCATAACGTACTATTGTCTCTGTTACACAAAGCGGTTATCAGATCAGGGCAGTTTGCACACAAAATCAAGTTCTAGTTAATTAATCCGTACCCATACCCACAACGTGTTGGTAACGGACGGATAAACCTGCCTAATTAATCAAGCCAACTATAGGTTTAACACAAACGTAGTAGTCAAAACATCACTCTATCGACAAATGCGTTTAACTTTTAGATAAATATTTTTACTAGGATCATAAATATCCCAAAAGCAAATACAAAATGATATGTTTCATTTTGGCTATGTACAGTAATGTAAAAAGAAGAAAAAATAACTGATTTAAAAAAATATATCAAATATAATTTTTAATGACTAAAAAAATCATTTCTAAGTTTTTACGTATATCCTTTGGACAATATGTCGCCATTGTTGGCTTAAAAAAATGTAGTCTGTAACAAATAAGGCATTTAACTTAAATGCCATCATTTCAGTCGGCGTGAATAAAATTGAGCTGATTGATATTATACCACAAAAAAACAACAATTGTTTTCAAATAACAAATACTATACAAGTTCAAATATACAGAGCCTCTCGCTCTGACCCAGAGCCAATGTATTATAAGTCATATTACTTCAGTCTTCGATTATTTAAACACATTTCAATGAGCAATTCCAAGTAGTCTTACCAAGCTGAAACTTGAATTTGTTTAATAGAAATGGTTTTATTTTCGAAGAACACGCTCACACTCTATACATTTTTAAAACATATTCTTTCCGTCATGATTTTTAAATAATGACCCCACAGCAAGTCCAAGCTTCTGCTTGAACTATAATTAGTTAGCTGGTTAAAATATAAAAAATTTCATGCCTCAAAAGGAAAGAAACAAATAGACGTGGAAGTGGATTCACTTCCGTAACCACCACTTCGTTATCACGCCTTACCAAATTTTTCAGCTATACAAAGAAGTTTTAAAAAATACACCAGCACCATATATAAATTTTTAGTTTACCACGCCTCTATTTCTCTGTGGAGTAGTCTAATACATTTTCCTTTTCTCCTAAGAACTAATTGACCTTGCTATCTTGAAGCCCTTAACAGGAAGTCTTTATTGCGTGAACATGTAAAGTAAAGCAAGATGAATGCCGAATCGCTGCTATTAGGTTCCAGTCGCTGGACTAGATCGCATCGTTTATTTTTATTCAGTCCACTCTACTACTTTATGAATGGAAATCTGCCTTTACTTTGAATGGGGATTTTAAATCCAGTTAACTTCACAACTTGTGTTATTAGCTTAGTCCCTAAACCTATTTGCTCTTCGCAGAGTTGAGCCAGACGCGTGAACCGTAAATCTAAATCCATTAAAAAAATTAAGTCATCCGTTAAACCTTAATCATGTGCAAATATCCTGTAACATTGCACAGCCATTATGTATTTTTTGTGTGTGTCCACCCCGCAACACACTTTTAATTTTATCTTGAAGGTAAACAGGATCGTATTGAACCTTTTGTAATGACATAAACTTATCAATATTAAAATTATGGAACAATCGATTTTAAAATTAAGTTCACCGTATACAGTAAATACTAATTAATAAACACTAATAATTTGGTTTATACGTTGAAGTCACTTCACATGCCTTTTAGAACATTATCTCAGGCATCCACCACTTTGATAAAACTGCTTTTATACTGAATGCATTAATTAACAATAATTTATAAAGTCTCTCTCGTCTACTTGCAAATCAAGATAAATTAAGTTATCCATTCATCCAAATAGATTCAATAACTTTGCGAGAAAAGTTTACATTAGCCAACTTAACTCAAAGGCGTACCTACTCGTGAAGGAAACTCATAAATATTTTAATCAATACTGCTACTAAAAACAACACAACGTTGAGAGAAAACTGGAAATGGAAACGATTGAAGCTAACAAATCAATGACCTAATTGAGCAGACATATCAGACAGCAATAAAAATACAATTTTATTCACTCTGTGGTCTAATTTTATGTCAGGATGATGTATGCCTACATTGATTACAGGGTGGATTTTTGAGACGGGACAACAAAGGTCCCTTAACAGTTGAAGCTACGGTAAATATTTCTGAGGTGGCTATCCTTAACTTTTGAAAATGTTTTGACCTGCATTTAGAAGTAAAAAGGTCAGTCATAATAAAAATTAGCAGTTTATACAAGAACTTTTTTCCATCCCAAACGATAAGATATTTCTGATAAGAATCGAAATATTCTATTGGACTAACTAAGGTTAGCGTACTAGAAATGTCAGAAATCACGAAAAAGTTTTCTCATGCATTTCGTTGCGACTGTTACGAGTCACATTTCCTATTAAATGTATTGTGAGGGTTCTTTAAATGTTTATACTAAGGCAAGACCTTACATGACTTACAAGGCTTACATGACTTTACATTGTGTTGCTTTCTGTGTGTGTCCGCCACCTGCAATACAGGGAATCATAAGTGCAGTGGTGTGAGTGTGTAAGCCTTTATATATTTATTTATAAGCTTCAGCGGCCTAAATCGCAATAAGGCTCTTCATTGTTTTCCCAGGTGAGAAGACTAAATTGGAACGCCACGGGCCTCGAGACTAAAATGGAACGCCTGGCGCCCCAATATAAAGTTGGGACGACTCGCGTGTCAGGGCTAATTTGGAGTATTAAATTGATTTGGGGAAAATAAAAGATCAAATATTTAATAGGTTGAGTTAACTTGTTAATTAATAATATTCTTCGCTCTACGAAGCCAGGAATTCCATCAATGGATTTTAGATTTCAGTTTGTCACTGTCTGAAATCAGGCATAGGTAGAAAAAAGTATTTAAATACCATTCTGATGTATCCTACTAATATTGTACATTGATTGTAATAATTTAAATACCTTTCTTTAAAAGATTGCCGAGAGGTCTTTTTTCGGTTTTTTCTCCTGGTCTTTCCTAGATCATATAGGTTAAGTATCTATGTTTTATTTTTTATAAAGCTAATCATTAAGATATGTATTGTATATCGTGACATAATTAGGTGTTAACAGTTATTGGTCAGTGAATTTCAGATCAGTGAAGAATTGCATGTGATCTATCAATGTTTCTGTTGTGTCGATTCTCAAGTGTATGTATGTGTAATTACCTCGTGATGAAATAAAAAGTGTTGATGTATTATAACTACAGAAGGCTGTAAGAATGGATAGATGGATGGATGATTGTAGCTCAATCACGCAAAAACTACTAATTTGTATAAAATGAGGCGTGGTATATCTATATGGTAAATCTATCCATGAATCATCAAGATATTTGGAATTTTTACTAATGGTATTTATTTTAAAATAATTTACTATTACTTAAGTGCAAAGGACATAGTACGCATGAAGGTAAGTTAGGTACTTCACAGTAATTACTGAACCAAAACACCAACAAGTAGTTAACTATCGATACAATGTATCGATATTTATT
>DWLO01003984.1:0-10407 GCA_018245335.1 Dalla quadristriga | reverse complement strand
ACTGTGTGTCCGCCACCCGAAACACAGGGAAAATCCTAGTGCGGGGGTGTGAGTGTGTAAGCGTTTATTTATTTATGTTTATTTATATATAAGCAGTATTTAATTGAAAACGCACGCACACTTCCCTCAAGCTTGTTTGGTTTAAAAAATTAAAGGTCGATCAAGAACCTAACTAATCTCAGTGTCTATATCTACAGCATGCACACCAACTTCAAATAACACTAATACTAACTGGACGAGCTTTCATAATTGCTTATGTTCAGAGTCTACTTACTTATGAACTTATAACTAACTGGTAGTGACAGTCCAATTTGGTTACACAATTCATGGACGATAGTGGCTACTTGACCGCTGCACGCCAGATTTTACCCGACTGCGTAAGAAGGAGTTTTGAGGTTTTTGAGTATTTGTATGTATATTATGTACGAGTATGTCTATATGTTCTTTGTCACGTTGTAATTACGCTTGTAAGTAATTGATTGGACTATTTAAAAGGTCTTTTACACGTTTATAAATGACTGCAACAACCATTTACTAACCTATATAAAGTACCTACATAAACAAAAGAGAGCTATTGTTACCGTAGTTGCAACACCATTCCGTAGTTTACATCTACTACGAACAAGACGGATGGCTGGAGTTTGATTGTTTATGTTGTCATTCGTTCGATATGGGCAGAGTTAAAGGTGGAAGGTTTAAATAAAGTCGTAGAGATTGCCTACATATTGACTTTTATTGATTGGAATGGTAACGAAGAGGCGGAACGGTAATCCGATAATCAGTCTGATAAAAGTACCTGCAAAGTTCAGCAATGCTTGCGGCTTATAAGCATTAAAATAGTGTACCAATTGCAGTATAAGAAAAAATTGTATTTAGAATCGAACCCCAATTCCTGCGCAATTTTTTTGCTCAACCCACGCATCCCTCTTGCTCGCGGATATAAAAAGAGAACCGGCCTGCCATGTGCTGTTTCTTCCTCACTTAGCCTCGCGGAATGTCTGGCTGCTAACTCCGTCGGTACAACAGGACAAGTGTATAGCAGCGGTACATTGGTGCATACAAGTGGTACAACGGTACAATATGCGCCGGGTTTTCCTATCTATTATCGCGCTCTACGCCGTAGCTGAGCCCGCGACGTGCTTCGAAGTAGGGAAAGACGGCTTCAATTTTTATAAAGGTTGGTATTATAGTAAGTTCCCGTACTTTCAAGTTAGTAATTTACAGAGATAGGGGGAATTTTATATTCATTTGGTTTTGTGTGATTAGCAAACAGGCATGCAGTCCCACCATACACTGCCGCCAATGGACATCTGTGAAAAACTTCGAATAGGACTGAACGAGGGATTGTCAAAAGATAATCTGTTATTTATGAGTCCTTAGTGACTTTACTCGGTGCTCTCTGCCTGAAAGGTTTTTGAAATGCATTTTCCATTTTCATAGCATTTGATTTTAATTGGTGCCTAAATCCGGTTCTTCTACCCTGGAAAAGTCCAAACGAACGTAAAAGGTGACTTCCCTAGAGCGGGTTAAAAATAAAAAGCTAAGAGTAGTTACTCTTGTAAGAGGGCAGGAAAGTTTCAGTTCTTTATTTTAACTATGAGTTATTTGGTGCTAATTTACGTGCCCATGATCTAATATCATTATATCCGCTTGATATGGTCAATGTTTGATCATTTTAAACACAAGAAGAAGAACCAAGGATACCGCAATAGGTGTGTAGTTTAAATTAATAAATGAAAAATGCAAGATAGGTGAACGAAATTTAGAAATTCAAAACGCAACGCCATAATTAGAACGAAACGTGACGTCACGTGTATCAAAGTTATATTTTTTTTACAGATTACCTAAGAGGCCGCAACGACGACATGGGAGAAGATCTAGTTCACGGTGACCGCATGATTTGTGAGAATTTGTTTAGATTTTTTGTATGTGATGAGAATAGCAAACTGGCTTGCAGTCCCACCTCCACTGCTGGACATATGTGACAAGTCTCGAACAGAACTATACCAGGGACGATTAGTTCGTAAACGGTGTTAATAGGAATATTAGATGGTTAATATTCGTTAGTGAAGGCACTCGTTAGACTGTGAGTTTGCTAAGTTACAATAACAGTCCTGTTATGTAAGTTAATCCTGTAAGTAATCATTAGAAGTCCCAGTTAGTAATCGTTAGTATTTGTCGTATTCAAAGCTGTTCACAGATGCGTTGCTGCCACGGTTGAAACAATTTTTGCAGTTCTGCTACGAATAGCGCAAAAGTTCGTATATCATTAGTATTAGTGGTTAGAGCTCCGAAGTCCGAACGAATAAGAATCTAGTGAACTAGTGGCGAAGCTCTGAAGACAAACCGAGAGTCAACCTACAATTTCTACCAACTATTTAATAAGATCTAGCTTGGTATTAATATTAGCAGAACGCTGCTAGAGTTTGTGTACTCTAGTTCAGTTTGACTTAGCACATGTACTTACCTACCGGAAATCCTAACATCCTTGCCATCATTATATTAGGTACCTACTCATAATTCAAAAATACTATAGGTACTTACATTTTGTAAATTTTATTTAAAGTTATGTTAATGTTATTAAATTGCTACCTTCGCGCTACAATCGGAACTCTCGGATCGGTTACGAAGTTGTTCCGTGTATGGAGTGTCGCAGGCTTAATTAATTTACTCTATAGATGTGTAGACCTTGGTCTTTGGTTCAGATGTGCAATTTTTACCTACACGGGAATCCGACAATAATTTTATGATTTTGTATTTATGAATTGAAACTGCCACCTACTCGCAAGTACATTGCAATGCAATTCTAATCACTTGCATGTGAGTGAATAAATGTTTATAATTACGATATCGCATTTTTCAGATTTCTACCGCACGCCGTTACAGTTATACCCTGGCTTGCTGCCGGTATTCGAGCAAGAGTACAAAAAGAGAAATGAAAATGTATTTAAAAGTTAGTACCTACTCATTAAAAATTTGATTAAGTACCTATTTATTTACATCTATGTCTTTATTCTCTTACCAATACAGAACGGTAGAACTGATTTTTACAAGACACAATGATCAACAGAACTTATCTAGAGAGTGACATAGACTACTTTTGTCTAAAAAAAACATTCCCTATTGGGATAGAGTTGGAGATGAAAGTTTGTATAGAAAAACGAATTCTACGCGGGAAAAGTGTTGTCATGATTGAACTTCGAAGGTCAATCATTTTTGTTCCTAATGAAAAACGTAAAAATAAGTCTGTTTTATGGAAGTTTTGTTTATTCATCTTTCTAGATCACATGATGAACAAGGAGCATGTCTACCTGGAAATTCCCAGAAAGCGCACCTCTAAAACTGCGCTGTCTTTCATGATGCAAAACAGGCTGAATCCATATTATTCGTAAGTCATAATTAAAGCCGTGCGCAGTAGTGGGCCGATGTTGTATTTTTGTTCATGATGGCGATGAAGCTTTGCCTGGCTTTTGGATGGCTGACTTTGGAGCACTTGACACCATCTTGTTTTGTCAATTGACATCCAACTATGAAAAGGTTAAGTTAAGTTAAGAAAAGTTTAAGTTTAAGTTAAGTCCATGTTCTCTTTGTTTGGTCACCGTCGTTCAAGTGCGCTTTGATCAGTATTGACAGTGTCGCCACGGTCAAATTACCATCCGAATTGTTGTCTACTTTGTCAAAGCGGATTTTGACCGTGTCACCGCGACTTGACTGAAAGTCAATAACGCTCTATATCCTACCGAGACGCATACATCTCGGCAGGCATACGGTCGATACCTTTCCGATCAAACAGTTCAGTTTGTTTCCATTTAGAAAACTTATAACTTTTGCATAAACACATTTTTTAACATTACAGGGACTCAGAGCACTACTGCCTTTACGGCAAATAGTGGAATAGCACCGTAGTACTAGGTAAATATTCTACATCATTTAAAATCCTTACCTATCTTTATGGAAATATTATATCATACGAATATTAGTTTGTTTGATACGCCTAAATGGCTAAACCATAGATTTTCATAGAATTGCCTAGTAATAAATAAAAAAGTAACAAAAGCATTTCTAGTAATGTTAGACTACCGGAGGTAGTGTCAACGAATTTCTCAATTATGCAAAAACTATTAATCCTAGTAAAATTTCGTAAGAATATAGATTGAATTCTGGAAAAGGATAACAGACTACTTAACCATCACTTTATGCGGTAGAATATATATAGTTGTTAAAAACTGATTGTTGCGTAGGTATTTGTTGTTAAAAAAACGATTACGTATTAGCCTGCACTTGACCAGCTTGGTCGACAGTAGCCTTTAATAAACCTTTACGAGACCAATCCACATCGGAGCAGCTAGGGGGAGTACGCTCCAGGCGTCCTCAGTTGTAAGTAGACTTGTGCCCTGCACTGGGCAATTATGGGTTGCAGCCATTCAAAGGGCACAAATCCAGTCGAAGTGGCGTCGATTAGGGAAAGCTTGTCCAGTAGTGCACTTCTGATAGATAATGGACGATTCTGGGAGGAGACCTGTGTAGTCAGCACCTAGTGAATCATTGGTTATAATTATGGCTACTAACTTACTTATTACTTTTCAGGTTCAGCGATAAGAACATTGATAGTTAATTAAGATATAATTTGATGAGTCTATATTTGAGTAGACTATATTTATCTATGTATCCAGTTGCATTTCCGACACGAAGTTATAAGAAGTAATTAATAAATGTAATTAGGTTTTAGCAGTAGAATAAAATTAATTAAACGTTAATAAAATTTGTGCCTGTTTTATTTGAAAGTATCGTGACCCAAATAAATATTAAAGGAAAAGTAAAGAATGGTAAGCCTCGGGTGGAAAGATTCTGATTTAAAGAGAGTTAGTATACGCTTCCATTCGAAAGTTAATTAAAATTCCTGTACTGTGATATCCAATGACAGCTACTTAAACAATAATTAAATTAAGAACGTAATATTGGAAATTATACTTATTATGATACGCACAGACCTCTTTGTAAAATATTTACAAACGACATACATTATTTATGTTAGTTATGCGCAGTGATAGCCTGGTGGCTAATACTTCGGCCTTTGACTTGGGAGGACCAGGGTTCAAATCCCAGGTTCACCCCCCACCGTTGACTTTTCGGAGTTATGTGCATTTTAGGCAATAAAATATCACTATCTTTAACGTTGCCTGTTAAACACATGTTAAAATAGTGCGAATTCAAAGGTGCTAATCCTTAAAAATTTACTGAATTATTAACTGATTAACTCTTTATTTTACATCAAAAGAAAATAATTACACACATTACATTACATTACACAGTAAAAAACTTAGAAGGTACAAAAAGCGGTCTTATCGCTAAACTTGTAGGAAGGAGTTTAAAAAATAGCTTTAATAAGGAAAAGTGCGCGACATAAACAGTAGTTTTCGATTAAATTGAATCAGAAGCTATGAAAAAGATAACGATAAAAGCACAAGAGGAGGAAGAAGAATAGTGAAAAGTACATTCATAATTATATTTCCGAGAATGACCCATGCCAAGGTCAAAGAGTTTCAAGACTAAAATGACAGCAGTAGGTACATGTCCGCATGCTAGCCAGCTAAACCTACGTAAAATAATGAAATGGCAAGCTAGGTCCAGACCTAAACCTAAAGCTACTTATAGTAAGCCTACATGTACACACGTGCATGCAGTACCTACACCGGAAGCCGAAATCTTATATTTCTAATGTACGAGATCTTCAGCAAAGCTTTAGGATACATAATATTAGCAAGTTACACATTCAATATCGACGTCGGCGTGGCGCGTTGGTCAGTGACCTTTCCCGACGAACCATATGTCTCGTGTTCGATTCCCGGCTGGGGCACACATTATTTAACAAATAAATGTTTCTCCTCGGGTCTTGAGCGTTAAACTGTTTCATTTTGTGTGTGTTTGTTTGTGTCACCCACAACACAAGCAATCTTGATGCGGGGGGTGTTAGCGTGTAAACGTTTAATTTCTTTCTAATTCTTAACTATGTGAATGGGCATGTATTTTTTTAATGTTTTTAAATAACTCTTTAAGTCGATATAGAATAGTAATGTACATGTTGGAAATGTTTTAATTTAAATTAAAAAATATTTTTAAAACCTAGGAGCTGTTTAAATGCCAACATTTTTCGCGCGATCAGGATGATGTCAGGCGACACCAGAATCGAAACCCTAAGACTATACGCACCATACAAACGTCTTGATATGGCCGATGACGTCACGTTTCGTTATAAACAATGGCGTTGCGTTTCGCAATATTTCGCTCGCCTATTTTGCACATTTATTTTATTAATGCTTGCCATTGAAAAGGAATAAAAAAAGAAAGTAATGGCTTAGATTGAATATCTGAAGAATGAAAAAATGAATTAAAAAAAAAATTTAAGCAAATTTAAACTACACGCATATACCTTACTCTCTACCAAGGCTTGGAATTTTTTTATTTAAAACATTCTACACCGACTGGACAAATTCCTTCTATAAAAGTTACGTTTAGTTTACGAAGTATTCCGTTCTGCTCATTTATACATTCAGACTATATAATGTTATAAACTTTACGGTACCTTCGGAGGCACATAGTTATTCGTACTTTCTTAAAGTTAACAGGAATGAACAACGCAACGCTATTTGATTTGAGAATTTCCCTCAGAACTCTAACTTTGCCTGTGCATTTTATCTAAAATAGTAGAATCTAATTCCATCTAACTTCCTAATGTATTCATGAATACATAGCTGGTCTTATTTCAAACTCATGAGTTTAAATCGACGACTCCGTGGCGCGTTGGTTAGTGACTCTGACTGACGAGCTGTGGGTCCCGGGCTCGACTCCCAGCCGGGGCAAACATTTAATTGGCAGACAATAAGTCAGTCACGACTTTGTCTTTTAATTAAATTAATAATAATAATAAAACAATTAAAATTCCTTTCGATTTAAATGAATGAATTAACTTTTTGATAAAATTAATAAAGAACGTGAATCGCTTCCAAATTGGTAAGGCGACGGCTGCGGCGTGACGCCTCCTTCTTACAGCACCGGCTGTTCTAAAATTTATTATGATAATATCTTATGAATTATTGCGGTGGAATAATTATACAACTTAGACATTGTAGCTCGTCACTAGGCAGAAATTGTATCACGAGATAACTGCTTGCAAGGCGCATTGGCTTTATCGTTACTGTACCTACTTTAAGCAGAAAGCGCCCTACACATTATCTAAATTCAACCAAAATTTAATACCGGATCGCAAAGCAACAAGTTATGTGTTAGGACTTGTCGATAGTCGATAACTTGTTGCTCTTGGTAGGAATAATCTACAAGCGCTATAGGTACGCTTATACTTAATACACATGTATTAAAAATTTAAATTGGACCTCACCATGTCTGACCTTATCTTTTACATGGGCAGAAGTTTTGTCAATGCTGACTTCAACCCTCCTCCAAATGCTGCATTGGTGTTTATTGCCTGCCAATCGTACAGTTAACACAACTGCAACGATGCTGATGGTATTCCGGCACGTCCACATACCCGCCCGACTCCTTGCAGTGGTGGACAGTATGCGTAAATTTCCTTATTTTCATTTCCTTCAAATTCCTTCAAAAATCAATTCAAAGCCTTCAACTTTAACCTTAACATATTTGCTGAATTCTTCTTCTTTGTTCTATTTCCTTCTCTTGTGCCTTTCTTGTTATCTTTTTCATAGCTCCTGAGTGAATCTAATTGAAAACTACTTTTTATTTCGTGCACCCTATTTTCTTTAACCCCTCACCACAAGTTGACTGGAAAAAATCGCCGTTTAGCGACAAGCCCGCCTTTCTATATCATCTTTATTATTTAATGTGTCTGTATTTCTTTTCCTTCTGTTGAACCACAAAGGGCTTACCTTTTTTTTTTTTTTATAATAGTAAAAGGGCTTTATCGCCAAGGCGATTATGACGTGTTATGTTTTAAAATTACAGCTAACATTATCTTATCTTATTGCTAACTTATAGAGCTTTCTTGCATCATCCGAAGACGGATCTCAGAAGGTTCGAAGACGGAAGGTCTTACCTTAAACTATCTATAGACTATCTATACCTTAGACTATCTATCTTCAATGGTGTTTTTCACCCGCCAATCGTACAGTTAACATTACTGTAACGATTTGCTTAAGTCGTGGCTCACTCCCCTCTGAATCGGTGCTTAGTAAAGTAAAACAATAAAGCTTTCGAAGGTCTCCGACAAACAAAACAGGCAGATGTTAGGTTATCCGGAGCGGGGCCAGGCAGGGTTCTGTTTATTGGAAAAGTTGTTAAAAGTCCAAACAAACAATCGAGAATGGAAAGCTTCATTTTAGAGGTACGCATAAAATGATTTGGATTGCATACACGCAATAAAATTCAACACACAACCTAAGTACTCGTAGCATAATGTAAATACTATTAAACTAAAAATATTAACTTAGCTATAAGCATTAACAGAACAAATAGGAGTATTTGAAAATTTGACGTTTAGTAACATTTACCACTCATAATGCTGAACAGTTTTGGTAAAGAAAGAAATAATGAAATGCCTTTATTTCTCATAACCCAAGAACAGAAATGTGGTTAAAGAATCGTAAAGTTTCAATAAAAAAGGAATTATACAGAGTCCTACGTTCGCACGTGTTACATTTTATAACTACCTTCCTGATGTTAATCCCCCTTGGGTATACTTACGTTGTTCTCACTGCTGACGATTGCGTCTTAAAGCAACATTGTAGCGGATAGTGTTGCTTTAAGATGGTGGTGAGGTCGTTGCTTCTTATAGAACTTCTTTATTTACCTTTACGAAACGGTACACCACTATGTCACCATTTTTATAATGTGCTTATTACCGGAGCATAGAGCTCCGAGCATCATCGCACTGAGTGGCTCACGTGCTCGCGTCCGGCGTATCAATTTGCAGCGACGTGAGGGTGATAGCAATGACGCGAATTAGGCCCACGGTCTTACGTGCTTCGTTAAAAATCACTCGCTATTGGACAGAAATTCTTATCAAGGGAATGATTACATAGACAGGTAGTTTTTCAGGCAGCGCTCAAGTCTTGCGGCTTGGGAACTATTGAAAAAAATTAGCAATTGAACTCTGTCGAGGGTGGCATCAAGCTGAAAAGGTGAGCGGTTCTTGCTTTGGAAACATTGTATGTCGGGATATACCAGTGAAAATTAGCGCTAAATCGTTTAGAAGAAGAAAGGAGAAAAAGAAGAAATACGTTTATTCGTTCTTTACACTACCATGAAATACTAATATTGAAGATATAATCTAAATTTCCCATAGGCACGTAATTTTTATCAGAAAAAAATGGCAGGGTTTCGCCATTAAAATATGTCTAAAATGTTCGTAACTATATTGTCAACAGCACCTTCTTCAAAAGTCTACCTAGTCTTTTACAATAATTGAAAATGTTAAAATGTGCGTGCGAGAGAGATGCGATTTGTGAGAGCTCTGATAACAGTAATAAAAGCATAATAATCTTAACAATAATAAGAGCATCGTCACAATAACAAATTAGTAGGTACCTACTAAGGTACCTACTAATCTACCACACTAACTACCTTTCTTTTTTCCTTTGTAAAACACGACCATGGCGTGGCGGTATTGTGTCATGTTATGAGGTCGAGATTAAAAGCGATTTTTTTACGTTCATTCAATATTCTTTATAACGGCGGCTGAAAAATTCCATCACGAAAAATGAAAAATATTTTTAAAAGAATTTTGCTGTAATTATTAATAAAAAGGAACGCACAAGAATGTTCATGTTTCGGGTCGGTTTTACAAGAGACCATTGGTTTTCGAGTCAGTATAGATAGCAAGAGAAGGGCAGGAGTTAGCGTTATCTACTTTTATGTAAGCTTGATGTTTCGGTATAAGGCTTGATGTTTCGGTATAAGGCTTGATGTTGTCAGTTACCTTCATACTTTACACATAGAAGTAGGAATAGTGAATACGACAGGCATAGTGACGTCCGCATCTGTGGTGACAGACTTGTGATGTGGTGACTTATGCTCGATTGCATTCCTCCACTATTCTCCCACTTTTTTTAAAATTGACATTTAAATATTTTTACCTTAATTATATTTAGGGGTCACATATAAGTATATTTAAGGGTCGATTGGAGTTTTGTTTCTATTTCACCAATTATACAAAGTCACTTAAAAAGAGGCCCCCAAATTTGAGGGTCCCTTAAGTAAGGGGTGGTATGCATTAGAGTGGGAATTGGCATCCACAGTATACAACCAGGCTATACTGAAAGCCCACGGCGATACTCTTTTTTTTTTTTATGGATATAATATAGCAAACGAGCATGCAGCTCCACCCATCCGCTGCCGCCCATGACATCTGTGAAAAACCTCGAATAGGACCGTAAA
>DWLO01003983.1:0-10408 GCA_018245335.1 Dalla quadristriga | reverse complement strand
GTAGGCGGCTTAGTCAGTGCACTAACAGAAGATAAATCACAATCTGTCCATAGTTTTTATTTATGCATGGTGGTATTTGCGGTATTCATTAGACTATTTTAGTTATATCCTGTAACTTGCATGACATCAAATTCGAATCAGACCTTTCGGTGACTGCTTCATAACAAATATCATTAAAATTAAACGAAACTCGAATTCCATTTCTCTTTAATAATTCACTACGATTTGTTACTTTATTAACCATTTTTTCCAAAAATTTTACCTCATCCACTGCTAATTCTTTTCAAATCATCCTACGATAAAAGCGAGTCTTGATCGAAAAGAAAAATTATTTCATTAGACTTTCTCAGTTCATTCGAAAAGCAAGATTTCACATTGCGTTTACAGTCACCGCACTGGATCATGATCAAAAAGCTTGCACATTTACATTAGTAGTATACCATGTTCTCCAAGACTCACTTTTATCCGTTCACTCACCTTCTAACCCATAGCACCCATATTGACATAGCATGTTAGTTAACGCAGGAGTATTCGGACCGCAGGGCGATGGGTACCGGCGCGGCAACGACAACGGGTTCTCGACCACGCGCTCCGTGAAGAAGGTGTATCTCTGAGAAACAAGCGGGGTGGACGCGCGCGAGCTGCACCATCACAAGCATACTGCGCACCACCATCATACGTTGGGTGAGACCCTTTATCAGTTACAAGATAGGTAGTTCTAAGGTTGGTGGTAGAGCCTGCAAACGGTTCGCCCGGGGCGGTATCAATCAATACTTTTTATTTCATCATAAGGTAATTACATACGAGTAGGTACACTATAGAAACGTGACAACAGGAAAATAACATAATACACTGATAGATAACATGCAATTCGTCACTGATCTAGAAATGACTGAACAGTTCCCTGTTAACACCTAATTATGTCACGATAGACAGTACCAATATCTTTGTCATCGGCTTTATAAAAATAATACATAATAATTTGTTGTGTGTAGTGTTTGGGTTATGATTTTGGGGTCTTGTGACGTCATTCTAACCGCGCGCAAAATGGCGTCGTTTAAACAGCTCAAATTTATTAACGGTTTTAAATTCATTTGAAACATTTCCAACATTATTTATATTTTTTACTATTCTTTAACGATGTAAACAGTGCTTTAAAAATATTAAAAAAAACCTGCTTAAACCCCATTCTACAAGTCCACCAACAAATACCTGGCTAACTCAATTGAGTTAGCTGTTGAGTTACCTGTAAATCAATGGATTTATCCTGAGCAAGGCCAAGGGTTTCCAAATTTTTTAGCAGTAGGTAATTATGTCTTTCATGTTACGGATTGTATTTCCGCATCTTACTAAATGATGGTTGTTACCCCAGTGTCGCAGCGCAGCAGCGGGTCCGGCACGACGTCGGGAAGCGGCGGCGCCTCGTCGTCGTCGCCGTCGCCGCCGTCGTCGTCGCCCTCCCCGTCGGGCGAGCGCCCCCCCACCCCGCCGCCGCCCGCGCCCCAGCCCTGCGCATACATCTACCGCAACTAGCGCCTCCGCCCCACGGACCTTAACCCCCCGTCTCCGGACGCGGGGACGTTGTTAACGGTAACCCCTTGTTAGAACAGTCCAGTTGTTGTTGTGACACGAAACGTGTAAACGTCAGTGATCGGATATGTAAGTTGTTGAAACGTGTTATTAGCTCGAAGGAGAACGGACTCTTCCATGATGAAATACGTATTTCGTGTAATTCAAAGTTAAAAAAATCGGAATCAGACGGAAGTGTGACGAAAGTTATGTATTTTTTTTTAAACAAAGCCGGAACAATAACGACTATGTATGTACGATGATAATGTAACAAATTTGTAGATTCGTTAGAATATACATAGTTTACTAATATTTTAGATGAAAATATAAGTTTTGTTGGTAACGTGTTGATGACTAGTTAATGTGAAGTTGTGAGTGTCATTGCGGATTTTCTAGTGCAACTGGTCGAATATGTCATCGGTGACTTGCCGTAGACTGCGAAAATACGACAATTAATTCACATGTCGCTTTTTACTACTTGTAGCTTTACTTCATTAGGGGCCTGTTACACTATCGCTGAGTAAGTGAGCAAGTTGGTTATAGATTAAAATAAAGGGTTGACAATTCTTTTATGGACTAAATGTCTCTTTTAACTGCCATTTAAAAGTTACTTGGCGATCGTTAAACAGTCCCCTGAATATAGCGCCGATTTCTCTTTATCTGAAAAACTATAATGTTATAACCAGGCTGCACTGTTGTAAATAGTACCTATGTGTCCCTCTTATTAGTTAACTGACGCTGCATTTATTTTAACTTTTGGTGTCAAAGTTTATATACAAATGGTCATTTCGCACAAGCGTCTCCCGCTTTCCCTTAAAAGATATTGTAATGTTTATGCATACGATGCGCTGTCTGGTTAACGGTAGGAACTAAACTATCTATAAACACAAAATACCTATAACATGAATTATATTTACTCTGTATAAATAATAATGTAAAGTTCTGATACTTACTCATTGAAGTGCTTCTTATGGGTGTATTTAGATTACTAGAAGATCGTTTTGATAATTATTCGATAATGTTAAAGATTTAGCGATTATATACATAGCCATAGAGCGTAAGCGGGCACTGCGATGCCGAATGCCAATTTAGATTGTCTATGCGCCATTGTAAAGTTTACTGTGATCCGTTGGGCGTTGATCATATGTACATACAGTCTATACACAAAGACACGTAAAAATTTTAAAAATTCAGAAATGTGGGCCAAAACGTTAAAATTGTCGTCGTAGGACGTTCCTGTTGATATTTTGTAATTACGATGGAACGGGTTTCCGAACTTACGAATCGCTAGTCTGTTGTTCTATACGGTGTTCAAATCCCAGCGTCGCTCAGTTGTTGAAAGTTTAATGTGTGTAAAGGAAATGTCAATTCTATTTGTAATGACCTAGTGCCTAAGTGTGTGTGGCTGGATTGTAATTTGTATGTCGCGTCTAAAGTGTTGCAAAGGCTGCATTTTACTACCTACCTTTAAATGCTCTCCAAACTAGTGGTATTAACTGGACCTTGGTAAGATTGTTTTTAACTTTACATGTGAAACAAAGGGCAGTCTAGTAGGTATAGTTTCAAATACCTATCAACAATAACCAGTAAATATGGAATAACAAAGTTTAAGGACCAGTTAATGGGGAATAACAAAAAGTAAGGACCGGTAAATGGGACATAACAAATGAAAATTCTTGAGCGAGTACCCAAGCATTTAAAACGCGTGAACTACAAATTACAGTGAGTCCGTTTTTCTTTTGGACTGATGTTAGAACGGAGGTAGCGTAGCGTTAACAATAGATGGCAAGTATTGATCACAGTTATAACGTTAAAATTTTATACATTTGTAATGTTAAGGCAGCATTCAATATAACGGATAACTATTCGGAGAACCACCCCAGGCCCATTCCTTTGTTTCAGTTGGAAAAGTGTTTGCCAGCACACTGGAGGGGATTATATCCGTTCACAGAACTGAAAAAGGCATCGGTGACCAACTTCGAAAAGTAGGTACCTACTGTTAAAAATTTAACCAGATATCCTTTCTATAATCCTATTTCAGGACCACCGAATGTCCGTTACGGACTAACAGCCCCATTCCTATGGTTCAATTCGAGGTTTGATACCAGCGTCTTTGGGATCCAGTGGCCACTTAAGACCATGCCCGTTTGTTATTCAAATGACAAAAATTAAAACGAGATATTGGTATTTTAATTCCCTTGCATTCCCCGCCAGTAATTAATAAATAAAGAAGACGAATAAAGCATTACTAGGATAGAAAGGAAGAATAGAAACCATTTGATTTTTTTTAGTGGCTGGAATATACATCATCTTTATGGTATATTACTTTAAATGATGAGCATTATTAATTACTAGAATTACTGGATTATTACTGGTTTGCACTATTTGTACATCCGATGCAAATTTGTATGGAACCTCATCGCAAAGTACCTCATTGCTGGGCAAAAACCTTTACCACCAACTGGGAAGGCCTGGACCATCCAAAATGCTGGACCAATGTGGTCCGGCAATTTAGGAACATCCACGTCATGTGTTTAATTGTTACCCGTTGCATTGACATGTTCTAATCCGCAACGATGTAAGTATTAATTCATGAATAAAGGGCATTCTCGTATTGCCTTGTTAAAACAATACTCACGTTTGTTCTTTAATTTAGAAACATACCAAAGATGCCATGATTTTTAAGATATATTATTTATTAATACTTAGAAGTAATCGATAATAATGTATTAATTAGTGAAGGTAATTAGAATATAACGAACTTACCGAAGTGAAGTTCGGTTGCAAATGCTCCGTTTCAAATAGAACTTCACTCGGGAGAGTTTGTTTATTAAATTTCATAATGTACTTAACTGCATAGACTTTTCAATGATAAATTGACCTGTAGATCTCAAAAAACAAAATATATATTTTAATATTTGAAATAATCAACTATTATAATCTCAATTGTGTATGAGTCCATAGTCACATATTTTATTAAACATTAGTTCGATTGAACGCATGGTAAAAAATAGATATTATATACTTGGATTACAAATTTGTATAAGTAGAAATACCTTATTTGAGATATCATACGAAGTAAGCTTACCATTTTCTCAGACAAATAGCACGGCTGTAGTAACCCAGGTAATGCGTTTGACAAATTTGAAAACTGATGGTATAAGATTTGCCTAATATTATATGGGAACGAAATACTTTTCAGTTTTCGGAAAGGCTTTTCAGTTACAGGTTATCAACCCTTTTTAAATTACCACGAACAACCTCCTCCGAGTGTACCTACATTTTATTTGTTAGCAATTTTTCTATATAAAATTATGGAGGGAAATGTTTTGTAACTTTGAATAGGTACTCGGGAAATGAGGTTAAAATGCTGTTACTACAGGCAAACGTCAACAGTATCATTAAAGAGGCTATGCAGTGGAGTATAATTGTTATTTTAAAATGCAATCGTAACTGCCAATTCGTATATATTTTGAAAAAAAAACGCACAGACTTGTTTATTTCTTGTACCTATATTTAAACGTAAAGTAGTCTGCTTTTATGTACGGGATTACTCGGAAGATGACGAACTAAAAATAGGTAACAAAAACAATCGATATTATCTACAAACATAGGATTATTATAATTACGTTATCATACTTATTAATAAATCTGTTAATGTTAGTATATAATAATCCCATATCTGTATCGATCACTAATACTATACTTGTGCTATTTATTATAAAATGTTGGAATTGTATTACTGACTTTTTTGTACGAATAATATTCGGTATCGTTGTCAAAATTACCATTTTTAGGCAACGTAGGGGCATAAAATCGAATCAGATACATACGTAAGAGAGGCTAGTATAAAAATGTAAATAGCGAGTTCTGTAATGTAATTTATACTTTTCGTCGAGTATTAAGTATAAGCGTTAGTATTTAAGTGCAGGAAATTTTTTGAAGGTGAATTGTTAAGAATTGTTTTTTCTATAATTAAAAAAAAAATAATATTGATGAAATGTACAATAACCATTTCTACGTTTGAATTACTGAACCATCTTTTTATACTCGTAAAGTTAATTATAACCATAACATGCCTAGAAAGTCTTGTAATAAGCGTAAAATTATTGATTTATGAAATATTGAAAATTATATTAGAACGTATCGAACGTACCGTAGAGTATAATATAGACCGCTTAATTTGTTTTTAAACTCGGAGCCTTAGTATTAGAAATTGAAGACTTTTATGAAAAATAAAGATGTAACTTAATAAATGAGATCCGCGACTTATTGAAATATAGTGTTTAAGGTTAGAGTGCATTAACGTCACGTTATCACAGACATACCATCACATAGGTATTCACCTGTATACCTAGTACGTAATGTTGGAGTTGACTTATAGTGAGAAACCAAATAATTGTCGGCGACGATAGCGCGATAGTTGACCTTTAAAAAAAAAGGTGTGAATTTCTTTGATGTTGATAATCTCTAAGAGAGTCATACAGCCACTTAGTAGTTACTATCCCTTAATTCTTCTTCTTTTTCTGGTCATAGGCAGTTTTGTATAATACATATACCTATAATAGACCTAATACCTAATAATATACCTATAATTTGTATAATAGACCTAAGTTGTCTCCATGACAACTATCTATATATAACTATCTATAATGATTGTTAAACAACATTGAACAAGAATCCATTTTACAACACCACCAATTGAAAAGATTCAACTATCGCCCCATCATCATCTTGGGTCAGCGTAACAACGCGCGTGCAATATTTTTCTACTTCTACTCTTTCGTCTAAAATCACGGTTCCGTAGAACCGCATAGCGATCGTGAATAATACACGAAATAAATATATAGACGGGAATAAGCACTGTAACTATGGGAAGTGCCTAAGTAAATTAACTTTCATCAGCCAGCCATATTTTTATCGGCATTCCGATGTTGATTCCCTCAAATCCGGCCTTAGTGAGTTTCTTTAGCGTGCCTTTAGTGTTAAACCTACCTAGTTACCGCCCATTAGAAGCCCAAGGGTGCTATTGGAATATCCATTTATTTATTTTTTCATACGGGATACGTTGCGTGGTATCGTTAAGTAGTTCTAATGGTTAAAAAACTCGATAACTGGTTATTCCGATTCAGTCCTTGACGCTGATCTAATGGTAGTTTCGGAATTCTATTCTTACCACGTAATTTCGTAATAAGTTACCTCTTCATCAACATAATGATGAATTAAGTTTAAATGGTACTCTTACGTTATTAAGACCGCGTTGGTTTGCTTTTTAGACACTCCGTAGGTTTAAGTAGGAGTTTTATAATATTACAACGCAAGATGCAACCGCAGTGGTAAAACTGTTACACAATATTCGCTGCCCTTATTTATAGAGTGCAATTTTTATAACTAGAGAAATAGACGGTAAACGTTGATTAGCAAAATACGGAACGGTTTGGCTACATGCGGACACGGTTTGTGTTTTACTCTTCAATGTTTAAAATGTTATGATCATTTTCTCATTAAAATATTAATATATGCTAAATATTTTAGCAAAGGATATAATGTATTCCTTTTCTTTAGTAAATAAAATATTGAAACTTGACTACGAGTCTTTTATTCGTGCCTATATACCTACCTACCCAACCACATGTGTAGAGATGCATGCCATAAGATTATATATAGAATCATATATTTGCTTATATTATGATTATATAAGCAGCATACATAATGTCGTTTTTCTTCAGCGTAATCTTATCTTACTTATATTATAAACATGAAAATGTATTAGTTTGTTTGTTTGATACGCCTTCGTGGCTAAACCATTCAACCGATCTTCATAGAATCTGGTAGCGAGATAGTTTGCGTCACTGGGAAGGACATAGGATACTTTTAAACCCGAATATTGATCATAAATTTAACGCGAATGAACTTACAGGCAAAAGCTAATAAATAATAATGTTATTATAAAACGCACGTACGTAAATTAATTATCTGATAATATTGTAGATAATAAATAGAGATAGAGACAGAGATAGTTATCTGATAATATTGATAGTATTGTAATATAATATAGCGTCTATATAAATTTACATGAAACCTTTCGTAGCACACATTCATAAGTTTGATTACGCAAATATAGTTTCATAGCACACATACGTAATCCGTTTAGTCCGTCTCGTCACTCTCGCCCCGTAATGCATTTGAATGCGGTTAAATTTGACAGGA
The DNA here is from genome assembly GCA_018245335.1 of Dalla quadristriga. Classification (NCBI taxonomy): domain Eukaryota; kingdom Metazoa; phylum Arthropoda; class Insecta; order Lepidoptera; family Hesperiidae; genus Dalla; species Dalla quadristriga. The sequence goes on along the minus strand of DWLO01003983.1, from coordinate 2,629 downwards.
TGGAACATGGATAGATCGTTTGACAAGTAACGTCGCGATAGAACGATGCCATTCAAGAGTAGCGCCGAACATGAATACCGATTCTGTCACCTATCTACACCTCGTATTAAATAATTCAAAGATTTCATTCAAACATATCCCCATGTCCTTTAATTCTACTTCAGACGATAAAATTAGTTGCTCGCATCACCAGGCAACAAAACAGATGCCGCACACGCCGAGCAATTTTCCAGTTATCAAAGTTCTATGTTTGAATTTTGGCGGGCTTATCGGTTGTCGAACGACAGAAGTTGTGTCGTATTGCGACAACAACCAGACAGTCAGTCAGGTTCATCTCATGCGATGGCCGGCGTTGCCTTTTCCTTGTGAGCTCCAAGCTTGTGCTTGTAGCTACAGTCAATTAGAACGAAACCTTACGCAAATCTGTAATATCTGAATCAGACTGTCAATTATACTCTTTGCATACTGTGTTCAGAAATTGTTTCTAGCATTAGGCTGCATAAGCAAGAAAATACTGCGTTAGTGATGTTAAAAAAACATCTGTCAATGTCAACTATTGTCAACTTGAAAAGTCAGTAGGTACCTAACAAATGTTATGATGAAAATAAAAGTGAAATTAATCATTTTTAATTTATATGAATTCTAAACTATATAAAACAGACATACATTTGAAGGAGTTAAATTTTATTTAAGTAAAATGATGAATACTGATTCACTTAGACATTTCTCCTTTAATTTTAAAGACATTGTAATCGATGAAATAGCTCTCAATGGACTCGAAGGAATTGGATTTGATTTCTTATGGAAATATGTGGAGAAACGGGTATCATCAGCCCTTACTACAAAAATCAAGAAAAGGTTTTGGGATTGTATCACAAGTACTAAGAATATATCGTTTTACCAAGCACCTGAACCCTTACCTATAATAGAGAGCTTGGATAGATTTTTGATTGTAGATGAATCAAGTGGGCAATTGCTAGATCCTGTAAGTACCTACGTAATATTGTAATATTGTGTAACATGTATTAACTTTTATAAAATAAACAGTTGAGCCGCACGTAGTCTGATAAATACTATTGAACAATTTGAAGTCAATACTTCAATATTATCACAGTCTTCTCATACCAATTAATTCAATATCAATTTACTATTATTTCCATTGTCCTAATAAAAGTGATTTGCAGCTAAAATTTTATCAAACTATAGTTAGGTACAAGAAATAAAACATCAGTATGATGAACAATTTTTTTTTTCAGCCTGATTATTTAGATGGGCCCTACGAGTACCAACTTATTGAAAATGAATATGGCTCATGTTCTAATTATAATACAAGAACTTTATTAAACAGGGAAGAGATTTCTACAATGTCATATGAGCAGGTCTTTGAAAAGTATGGCCATACTTTTATTATGGTGGCTGCAATTGAAGAAAGGTGGCATGCTATTGCTGCTCACATGCCCCTTTCTCTTCTTTCACAGCTCTCCCCTGTACACTACTGTATTTTAGAACTAGTTGCCAAGGGAAGAGCTAATGTAAGTATTAATAAAGTATACATCTTGTAACTGGTATACTCCAGACAGAATAGAATTTATATTGTTTTATTCCCGAAGCATGTTGCTCACTAACCAAGAGATCAGAAAAGTAGAAATTTAAGAAAATTATGCAAATTAAACAGAAAATAAATTTTTATATTCAAGTATTTATTTCATGAATGATTGTTTGTTTAATTCAATTCAATGAATAAAAGTTTTGGTTACTTCAGGGACAAATGACAGTTGGAAAAACAAACTTAACTAAAATAGTAAAAGAATCCAAGCTTTTATTTTACAACAGAAAATTGCTACAAAAATTAGATTTAATCAGAGTTCAATGCATAACACAAATAACGACAGGCAGAGGAATCAAGAGTTTGCTGCTGAGGTTGAAGAGGTTTCACCAGATAAGGATATTGTCCATGCCCAAAACTGGGAAACTCTTCAATCTTACTGACTATTTACTAAATAAGCCAGACCACAGCGAGAGATGTGATGTCATTATGAGGAAAGGATATATGACGCAACCAGAGTGCAAAAAATTAAAGAAAACTATAAATGTGTTCCGATTTGTGAGTATAACTGTTTGTTTCTATTTCAATTAATAAGACCTGTAGTGGGTAATAATGCATAGTGAAAACCATAGCTAATGGCGTGTAGCGCGTACACTTCAGACATGAAAACCATAGTGTAGCTGATATTATATGATATCATATTGTTCCTAACTAACTACACTTGGACGTAATGACGGGCGATGGAGGGGAGGTGATGTATTGTTATCTTGTTATCTACAGTAGAGCTCGAGTTAGTTTATCTGTAGCCTCTGTTGCGAACGCACGCCCCCACCACGTACCCGGTTGAATGTCGTCAGTGTATTAATTGTTAAGTATCCGCCCGTCTACTTCCTCGTGATATCTAGGCTTACACTTTGTATACTGGATCAATACTCAGTGGTGGTCCCATAATACTATTATGAAAGTAATATTTACACTATTTGTTGGAAATCCATTGCTAAAATTAGTTGTGATACTTTCTAACTAGAAGTTTTGTCTACAACTTGTAAAATTTGTCGTATTTTGCCATTAAAAGTTTTCGTG
>DWLO01003982.1:0-10410 GCA_018245335.1 Dalla quadristriga | reverse complement strand
CACCCCCTAATCGAAATTTTGAAAAAATATTAAATGTACAGAATAAGTGCCCTTTGAGTTTTATTATAGTATAGACTAGCTGTTGCCCGCAGCTTCGTTTGCGATACATTTATGTCTTGGTTAAAAGGCCTCCGTGACTCAAACTATCTCTCTACCAAAGTCTATGATGATCGGTAGTATGATTTATTAGCCGTAAAGGCGTATCAAATAAACAAACTAATTTTCGCATTTATAATATTAGTACGAAGTCAAATTACCTTTGAAGAAGATGTGAAAGAGCATGCTTGCACTTACCTTCTAAAATCATGAATATGAGAGCTCCCATCACAGTGTACGCTGTGAAAGTTATGAACAGAAACATGTGCGTAAACCAAAACTTTGAAAGATGCTTCAGTTTGTTGAAAAACCAGAAGATAGTATGTTCGCCAGCAGTGAGACCGCAAACAGCAGTTTCTCTAGTAAATTGTTTGAAACACGTGTATTGTGTAAAAAGGTATTCGCGTACGGAGAGATCCACAGTTGTTCCTGAATAAAAGCTGTAAAGATTAGGATCGAACAGCGCATCGCTTGGGTCTACCAAACAATTCGACTTTCGAGAGATTTGGTTCCTGTAAGGTTGCTGTGCCTTTCGGATCGTAGAATAACGTGACATTTGAACTGAAGCTAGTCTCGGTCGAGGTTTTTGCTGTGACCGCATATTTTTTTCAGAACTTGCCCGTATCACGTTCTTCGCTGACGTTTTTAAATTTGATAAACATGCAGGCTTGAGTACAAAATCAGTCCTGTGAAAGTAATCGGTCGTATCTTTCGAAATTGATGTTCCATTCTTCATTGAATCATCCATATCAGCCAGACAGGATATTGGTACTTTAGTTTCTTTCTCTATTGTTTCAGACGAATCATTTTTGCGATGCCTTCTCGGTGGCTTCGGGGGTGTCGGTGTCCTATCATCCATATTCTCCAGCTTATGCACTTCACAAATCACAATACAATTATAATACAATTATGCTTTCCTAATATTACTGATTCGCAAATTTTTAACAGTAAGTTCCAAGAGTCCATCCACACGCGAGCGAATAACGAATATGTTTTCCTGTTTTGCTGATTTGTTATAGATTTTATCACTACACCGGCTGAATATCTCCTCTGCCAAACTGCCCCGACCGGTGGGTTTCGTTGTTTGATTTTCAATCAGGTTTAGCATTAGGTTACACGCTATTGTCATTATATTGGTACCCTTGGTATAATACCTTCTTTCTTTAATAAGGATAAGATGTTTAGATAATTAAGAAACTTGCATTTGAAAGAAAAGACAATTTGTTCATCATAATGGTCAATATTATTTTAGTCATCATCAACTACCGGAGCTTATTATAAATTCGGCTCTGTGCAACACGTTTTAAGTCGAAGAAAAGTTTTCGCAGACATTTTACGGCTCACTGCCTGTAGCCAACTGGCTTTGAGAATGCTTTTGTAGGTTTCCCGATGAGAACAGTTCGACTGATACCACCGGTGTTGTTTGAGATGATGGTCCAAGTCAAGTCTCTTCGCAGTATGTGAAGGATTAAGGCCTGAGTAGTTTTAAAACGTGCATTTTAAAAAGCCTTCCATTCAACTTGGCTAAAAGCGCTTCGTCTAACGGTCATTTATACAATACAACACATTAAAAATATCCTTTATTGTCCACCAAGCAACAATAGTTATAACACTATACACGGAACAATATTTGACAAAAGGCGGTTATCGCTGCATAGCGATCTATTCCAGACAACCTGTGGAGAACTCTTATAGTTATAGAAGAGGGATAGGTAATGGTGTACATACAAATTAACTGGTTTTGTACGCAATTTTCATGTATGGAAACATTTCAAACTTAAACAAAATACACACAAAAACACAGAACCACAAAAGAAAAAATAATACACAGGTACTAAATAGAAACATATACTTACGTTCTAATGTCATAAAAATCGCGGCACCCATAACACTGTACAGCACCAAACATAGAGTAAGGAACAGATGGGTAAACCACCTCTTCGACAAAATTTTTAGTCTGTTATAAAACCAGAAGGCTGTCTTTTCACCAACACTCAACCCACTCTTAGCAGTGTTCATAGTAAAGTCTTTGAACCCCTCGAACTGTTTGAACATGAAGTCTGAAGCTTTGTTCTGGTACATGTGCGCAAAAGGGCCAAAGTAAGGGTTCGAATGCGGATCGGATATTCGGGAAGCAGGAGTTATTGGGCCTGGAGTCATCCCGTAATACTTCGTAGGGCCCCAGTAAATGGCAGGCGAAGTTGGCGGTCCTCGGACTACCATGGGGGTGTTCGCGTCTGGGATTTGCAGGGTTATTTGGGGTCGTTGCAGCTTTTTAGCTAAGGGCGGTGGCAGCGGTGGTGGATGGGGTGGAGGTACGTCTGGATCCATTTCGTCGAACCCCTGAATTTATCACTTTTGAACTTGACAAACTTGTCTTTTAAACTGTTTCGAAGAGTTAGAAGTCAGTCGCGCGCACCAGATTCGAAGCGCCGGCGTCGAAATACCACTTCTCTAGCAATTACACAATGACAACAAAATAAGTTTCCACGTTAGACACGACACGGTATTTATAAATATGTGTTCTCTGTAGACGTCCGCGAGTTCCCGAACTGACTGGACACTGATTATAAATAAAACGGGAGTTAGAGTAAGCTTCTCTCGGACATTCTGTGTCATCTTCACTGCCAGCTTAGATAAGCGAGAAAATCTGGAGCCAATTAATTTCCAATTCAAAAATACAGACGCTGTCTGTTACGACTTATCATGTAACAAGTTTCTTTAGGTCTATTTTCTTAGTTGTAAACATGCTTGAAATGGGACCAAAATATACTCTACTCTTCGGAATTGCTTGCTGAAGATTTTGAGTGATTTAATTACTATTAGGCAGAGCTCGGGACCTCCCCCGCGTGATATCTCAAAATTCAGATAATTTTAAACAGCGAAAAGTGGTACCTACTTACATAGTATACCTACGCTAAGAGATACAACTAAAACCGTTTGAGATAGGTATATTGATATAAAATAAATCCGATTCATTCATTCATATTCATTTATTTGTAAGAACATAGTTTACAGTTTCAGATGGATACAATTTAGGTGTCCTTATGTTCTGCCAATAGTAAAATTTTATTTAGATTTAGAATAATATTTAATAATTATTAAGTACCTAAATTGATTAAATATTGTTTAAATCATCGTTTAAGAAATCGTCAGCACTGTTATAATATTTTCACACAAGAAAATATTTAAATTTAATTTTGAGTAAAGTTATGCGGTAACTTAGTGTACCCTTTATAATCCCTGAAAATTCCATTAAAATCCGCTCAGCGCATTCGGAGCCTAAACGCGACAAAAAACCGCAGACAGACACAAAAATTCGCTTATGTTTATCTAATAGCATATTCCATTAAACTAGTGATCTTAATTTTAATATCACAGACCGACACTCGCAATTTTATTACTTTTAAGAAGATGTCATCGCTGTAAAATATAGTGAAATTCTGGGATGTGTCATTTGGATGCTTTGACTCAACATTCCCATTTAGTTGTTAGTAATTTGACAGAAGAACTGGTGACGATGGCTTACGAATTAGTTGAGATAATATAAATGTCGCTGAGATCAAATAGCACATTGCTTAGGAATTAATCATAACCATTACAAAATAAAAATAAACCTATGCACTTTGAAACGCTCAAAAGTCATAGTCGACTTAGTTATGAGATTTGGGCGCCGGAGGAGATTATAAAAGAAATTAATTATGTGCGCGGTTGTGAGTGCTTAAAACATTGGAATAAATTTTGTATTATTTATTTTTAAATTATGAATACCGACGTAGTTTTTTGCATAAAAACATTTATGGGCCGAAAGAGGGTAGGTACATCAAAAACGAATGTTTTTGAGGTAGGAATGTTTATACGGGAGTATGTATAGAGGAGTTAGTTATAATTTCGTACGCTTATAATTTTATAAATTGTCGTTGTCATTCAGTATTTTCATTCTTTCTTTTTCTAAAAATAATTGTAGGTGTGAGCCATCAGAACTTGGAAAAAATAAAGTGTGACCGAAAGGCTGATTCCTGTAATTGGAATCACCAACACAAATGTTCTTAATACGAATCTTCGCCGAAAAAAACATGAATAACATGAAACATGAATTACTTACTTTACATGTTGAGGATTAAAGCTTTAAAAAGGTTTTTATAGCATTGTTTAATTCGTTTGTGGAAAAATATAAATATAAGGTCTCCTGCGCAATGCCCAAAGGACCCGTCTCGGGGGAATGCAAAACCCCACAACTCCCTGGCCTTATGAGGCACGGCAGCCTGTGGCTATAACAGCCTGCTGTCTTCCCGGAGTCGCACGTAGTGATGGTAAAAATGGGAGAACGGTCAGAGTCCCCACCCCGACGACTCCAAAAACATACGTACCTACCTACTTATTCTCTTGTTCGCAGAATACGCAAGCTGAAGTAGCAATGGGTGATCGTTCGAAGGACTGATAAAACCGATACAGGAGGAAGGTACTCGAATGAAGATCAAGACTCGGAAAAAAACACACCGGCGAATGGATAACCTCCTCCTTTTTGAAGTCTTGCTGCTTCTTTCTTACTTTTATTTTTGCCGCGCACGCGGTAATTGTGGGATAAGCTTCCATCTGAGGTTTTCTCACTTGACTACGACATGGGGTTCATCAAAAAAGGCGCAAAAAGAGTCCTCCTTCACCGGCAATGCATCGGCGACTCTGGTGTTGCGAGTATCCATAGGCGACGGTGACCACTTATCAACATCTATTTTTAAAAATTCGGTTAAAAAGAAACAGGTCACCCTCCCATCAGGTGGACTGATAATCTGAAGAAAACTGCGGGAAACCGCTGGATCAAGAGGTCACAGAAGGTGGAGTGACACCGATAAGGGGAGGACTATGTTCAGCAGTAAACTTTTAAAGGCCGATGGATCGATGGACGGATTCTTTACCAGTTTATTTTAATGTAAACCAATAACATAATCTGTCATCAAACCCAGTAGTGACCACTGCAACCCTGCACTATAACTACATCACCTGACTTTACCCAGCCCCCTGGATTTGTGATGGTCTACCATAGTCAGTTCCTTATTATTGGCCTTAATTTTTATATCACAGACAGACACTGCAATTTTATTTATTGTTAAGATTAATGAGTAAGTAAAACCTATCGTGACCCGTTTCATAAAAAACAAGCTGATAAACAAAATTGAGCCAAAGTAGCTTTCCCTTCGATCGTGATTTTAGGAATATAATATACTATAAGCCGATTTAATTGGAAAATAGGTTAGATTTCTAAAAATAATACACATTCTGAATACGCAAGACTGCTCCTGCGCTCATGAATTCATATTTCATACGAAATTTAATTGATCGTTGGTACTTACTAATATTAAAAACCCTACTTCTCACAGTCGGGTAACAATGACAAAGTTTGTGAGAATACTACACTTAGTAGTACTATTGATAGATTAGAAGATGGTAGTACCTGTATAGTAATGTCTAGTCGCTGTAGCTTTACATTTTTGGAAAATTCATACTATAAATAGCTAAAGTATAATATTAACGGTATATTATGTGGATAAGGGACCTTAATAAAATTTGAAATGAAAGTCTAACGTCGCAAGAGTCATTTCTCTACCATATGGATGTCTGCCATTTTTATAAATTAAATAATTAAAATAAGTTAAAAAAGTGAGATAAATAAAAAAAAAAGTATTTTTTGTAATGTAATGTGAGTAGCAAGCCTGCATACAGGTACATTACATACATTGCACATACCATACATTTACATACCTAACAATGTTGGGATGTCGGTACGCCTCCAGCTGCCGCAGGAGTGCTATCTCGCGCAGGGTGGACAGAGGGATGCCATCCTCGGTGAGAGCAACTTTTACCTTCTTCATGGCCACGATCTGACCCCCATTGTGTAGGTCCCTCGCTTTGTACACTGTGCCGTATGCACCTAGGAGATCATTAAATTTGTATATAAATATTTGAAGACTCAGTGGCACGTTGGTCAGTGCCACTGTCTGACGAGCCGTGGCTTCCGGTACGAATAGCGGCCAGGGCACACATTTATTTAGCAGATAAACGTTTGTAATCGGGTCTTGGACTATAAATTGTGTTGTGGTTTGTGTGTGTCCGCCACCCGCAACACAGGGAATCCTAGTGCCTGGGTGTGAGAGTGTATTTGTTTGTTATTATAATAGGCAAAGACAAAACTGGACAAAATTCCAGAATGGTTTTTTGCATTTTCCCAAAAATCTACTGTTTGAGATAAGCCAGTATATCATTAAGCGTGGGATATTGGTACAAGCCCTATTATGTCATTTACATCTTCACATATAACAGTTCACTGCTGCCTAAATAACTAAATGCCTCTACCAAAAATGTGATGATTTGCCCATGATCACCACACTGGGCAGGAGGGTTGGGAATTGCAGTAGATGGTATTGCTACTGCACAAAGGACGCTGCACCATCCATTATATCCTCTTAGTATGTGGCTAGTCATATATAGTAAAAATTTAATTTAATTTAATATAAGAATACTAACAGTATTAACATAGCCACTAAGATATATTGTTACTAACCAAGACTACTAACAATTTCATGTATGGACTATTTCTGAAATAAAAACTTATTTATTATTTATTTTGACGGTTAGTGGTCAGAGTCGTCTATGGACACTAACATAATATTTAAAGTATGTTTTTGGCCTTGAAGGACACGTTTGACTGTCTTCTTGAAACACTCGTAAGTCATAGCAGTGTGGGAATACCTAAGGAAAAAGCTGATGTCACTATCCACTCATCCGCAGGAAGGAAAGAGAGAAGCAGGTAGCACATGCGACTGCTTATCTTCCTGTTCCGTGTGCTTTCATTTATATTTCGATCCTATGCAGTTACACATCGTTTTATTTATCAACATGCCAGGGTTTACCGAGTTAGGAAGTTATAATTGTGTATACACACTGCTTAGTGCAGTGCAATCGAGTGCGGCACTCCTGGCGCCCGTTCAAATTCCTTGCTATCGTGGATTGCTTCGCAGTTTATGTGTCGCGCCATTCTTTACGCGGCGCTGGGCTCGGTTGAGTTATGTCGGCTTGAACATGCCCCGGACTTGAGCTTGAATAAATCTTGCGAGATACCAATGCAACTCAACCGTTGTATGAATTTTGATTTAGTTATCGTCTCATTGTGGGCACGGATTTCTACCTTCAAACTCGGGGGGGTTTGAGGCGAACACTAATATGCTTATCCGTACGTCTATTGCAGAGGTTAGTGATCCAATTCGAGTTTTGGAAGTCGAATACTCGGGCCTCATGTCGTCCGAAGGCCTAAAGCTTAATGACTACTTGCTAACGATATTAACCAAGAACGACTGTGTTAAACGCCTTCCAAAGCACTGAAGCCTTTTAGTATCAAGCTGAAACATGACAAAATAGAAGCCAAGTTTAGAATATTGCTCAGAGAGCGTGCAATACATCAGGGCGATGCATTCAATAAATCAAGCCAAGCGATCGTCGCGTCATCGTGGGATGACGAATCGCTTCTGTGGGAGGTTATAGTGCGCTAAAGGTGCATAGGCCCACTGCTGGACACGGATATCGTCTGAGAACTGAGAAAGCCGCCGCTTCTTCACTTTGCTGTTTAAGTGCGAATTGATGATTAATGGCCAATCTGGAAGTTTGAAGGCCTACAAGACTACAAGGTTGAATGACTGGGTTCGATAACAACCGGCACCGACTGATTTACATGCCCTTGGAAGCACGGTGGAGAAGCGTGGTTGTTTAAATTTGTCAATGTCAATACAAAAGCCGCAAGACAATGAACGCTTCGTAATAAATCAGCAAAATCGATGGTCGGACCGCGTGTCATCGCGGCGTGACAAATTGCGGCGCATGGACGGCTGGGCGTGACGCAGCGTCGCTCTGATAGAAACTTACAATTGAACATTGCTGCAGTAATTAGCTTTTAGTGCTCAGGTTTTCTATGTAAAAGTAGTAAAGGGCTATTGACGGCGCACGCATACCGAAATAAATCAAAATAATCGATGGTCGGTCGGCGCGTCATCGCGGGATGACAAACTGTGGCGCATGGGCGGTGAGGCATGTAGCTGCGTAATTCAGAATAAAACTCACAATAAAAGATTGTTACAGTGATAGCTTTAGTGCCTCGGATTTTTATATAAATTAAGTAGCACACGGCTACGGACACTTCATGCATATATGTAATAAATCAGAGGAGTCGACGACGGTTGGTCGGGGTGACAAACTGCGGCGCATGGACGGTAGGGCATTTCGCTGCGTCGATCAGAATGAAACTCACAATAAAACATTCATAGCTTTTAGTGCCTAGGATTTTTTATATAGATTAAGTTTTATAGGGCTACGGACGCTTCATGCATGCATGTAATAAATCAAGGGAATCGACGACGGTTGGTTCGCGCGTCATCGCGGGGTGACAAATTGCGGCGCATGGGCAGCCGGGAATGACACTGTTGATTTGAACACTTTCAACAAAACAGCCGCGATCATAATATCTTTTAACGCTTAGGTTTTTATTTTAAGTATCAAAGGCCTACACGTCTAGTAACTACGTCTAACAATGTAAAATTTATATATGAGTTACGATTTATCTTAAAATAATTGTCATAATTACCGCGAGTGACTTCCAGAATCAAGAGAATAATCAATTTACATTACATTAAGTGCACTCAAAGCGATTGGTCAGCACAAAGGCAAAACGTTACGGCGGCGATACTGAGAATTGTTAACAGAAGTAGAAAAGGAATTATTTCAACAGCACATTCCTACTTTTGAACAAGTTCTGGATATATGTTTCCTGTTTAATTAACTGAGATTCGTTTGTAAGAAAACACTAATTCTATTGTATGTCATTGATTTAAAAACCATATTTACTGAAAATGTATAAGTTTCCATGTAATGTTTCTCTACTGAACTGAGCTGTTCAACGGTTATTTGAGGAGCGTTATCAGATCGTCCAAGCTATTTTTCGGAATATACGAGAATATAATTAACCATCTAGTAAGTATCTATTTCAAACATTTAGTTTCGTGATACACTCATACAAGAGGCGACCACCTTAGTCCTCAGGGGTAGCAACGCATCTGTGACCAGCTTCGAACAGGACTGTTACTAACCGCTACTAACCGGACTATCACTAACACTGACTAACAGTCCTTTCTCCCATAGTCCATATACGAACGAATACTGACCAACTAACATTCCTATTAACATCTCATACTAACTGGAGTAACGCCTCCAGTTCTTTTTACGGTCCTATTCGAGGTTTGTCACAGATGTCATGGGCGGCAGCGGATGTGTGGAGCTGCATGCTCATTTGCTATATTATTCCCATAAAAGAAAAAAATTACACTTAGTCCTAAAGTATACTATTGTATAGTACACTAAGTACTAAATTACACTTGTCGTAACGTACACTTTTATTTACCTGTCTGAGCCAATGACGGACTGAGCTCTTTAAGATTTTAACCAGATTCGGTGCCGTTGTAAAGGCCAATAAGACCAGAAGCAAGATTTAATAAGAAACCAAAAAACGCTTACGGTTGAGTTGAACTTTAAAATATCATCTTCGTCATACCGCATCGTGTGAAGCAAGGCTAGTTAGTGGGCGTCGAAACTTATAAGTGGACGCTTACACTCCTTTTAAATGAAAAACTTAAATGCTATAATCTAAGTAAGTGACGGAGTTATACAATCAAGATGCTAGGAAATTGCCTTCTTAGGTACATACTTATGATTAACTTTTTTCCATTTTAAAATATCAAGTGCGGAAAGTTCGGACGTAGAGCAATGCAAATATGGCTGAGAGTGAAGCCGTGACATGCATTTTGTGGGTTACGTTTAGTAGGTGGTAGAACCTGTATCTCTGAATAATGGACCGCACATGCGTGTCTTCACACGATAGCCTATCTGAGCCTAGCTGAGCCTAATTAATAGAAAGTGATCATAGGTGCACTTACCGTTACCGTACCTTAACGTACGAGTATCCTTAAAGTACAGTAAATTGTAATAAATAAATAAATAAAGCTTACACACTCACACCCCCGCACTAGGATTCCCTGTATTGCGGGTGACGGACACGGAAAACACAACACAATTTAACGTCCAAGACCCGTGTACTAACATTTATCTGCCAAATATATCGCACCCTTAATGATATACAGACGATATGTAGATGATAGCCTAGTGGTTAAGACTTCGGCCTCGTATTCGAGGGGTCCGAGGTTCAAATCCCAGGCACGCACCGATGACTTTTCTAAGTTATGTGCGTATCAAGTAATTGAATATCATCTGCTTTCG
>DWLO01003981.1:0-10411 GCA_018245335.1 Dalla quadristriga | reverse complement strand
CACGAGGGGAAATACTTGGGGTTTTCAATACTGTTCGTGCGCTGCAAACAATGAAAAAATTAGGAGCTGATCGTTAAATTAAAGACTATCAGTGCCCCGTTTGCTTTTGAATATGACTCAAACCTAATGATTATTGTAACAGAAAACAACATAAGTATATAGGTATCTATTAATGATATATAAAATTGTGATATACTTCAGTTTATTAGATTAGATATACTTTAGTTATTCACATAGATAATGTTTAATATGTGTGTGTATGTATTGTGTATGTATAAGAATTATGTATATTTATATAAATATTAATTTAGCATAACTAATGGAATTTGTCAATGTGTTGGTGCTACTACCTCACATTCTCACAGTCCTCCAGGGTTGACTGGTAGAGAAAGCCGCTAGGCATTAAGATCGCCCATAGTAATCCTTATTTTAAGTCTTTTGTTTACAATAAAGAGATATAATTCAATACAATTAATTAAATCATATATAACGATTCTAATTACCTATAACTGGATTACCATATTAATATTGCATAGTTCACACTACATTATACTATTAAGAACATTGCAAACGTAAACAATGAAAAGAAAGTTCGACCCGGCCGGCCATATTCCCGTAGCGTGTACCATCTGCATAGATTTATAGAACCTTAACAATTGAAGTGTTGAAATTGGGCTTAGCCTATGCGGTGGCGGCGTTATGCAGGCATAAATAAATCAGCGAATCAGTGCGCATTGCACAAAACTGCACGGCGGGGGAATGGCTTCTAAAACCAGACAACTGCATGACACGACATCGATAGCGGTCATCGTTGTGAAGTGACCAACGACTTTTTATTGTACACCAAAAAGAAAAGACATGGTATAAAGATTAGAACCGGTTTTATCGCCATACAGCGATTTCTTCCAGACAATGTGGTGTGGAGTAAGAAAAATTGCTTTAATCGGTAGATACGGTGGCGCGAGTTGCACGCTCCTTTCCGGAGAGCCGGAAGCCGGAGTCGTTCCGCTAGCTAGCCTGTTCTTTCCCATATGCATTGCAATATTTTTACCAAATAAAATCATATTCTATTCAATTCTATTCTATTCAATAATCACAACAGAGATGGATTATTATACTCATTTATTTGGTAAATTTTTACGAGCGTATATTTTTCGGTCACATTTCGTACGTCTAGCGCGCGATTGTAAAAGAAGTGGCTGCGAATGTACGCGTGGCGGGCACAGGGTTATAAAGGTGTTTCCAAACAAAATAAAAAGTATTTTCAAATAAATTTAATCGTAAGCTATGAAAAAGATAACGAGGAAAGCTCAAGAGGTGAGGGATTAAGTAAAAAAACAGTTCTATTTCGAAACATGTCAAACAAATTTAGCAGGCGGCAATTAAGCCAAAATACATTAAAACGCTCAGTCGTGATGTAAGTCATAATACAATGAAGGAAGTTATAGGCGCTGGAGTATTTATTGTCTATTAAGCGTATACGCGGGTGGAGTGAGTATATAGGAACGTTACATTTATTAGCTCTTGATGTCTCTTAGTCACAAGTATCTGTAGACTTTCATGAACCATTTAGAACGTATTTAACACGTGAAACGTTCACGCTCCATATAATAACAGAAACTCTGAAAGCGTCTACTATAATTTCGGCAAGACTCGTAAAATTGTTAGTTTATGTTAGTTCGGAAGTTGCGGCAAGCGCATTTTGCTGAATTATAAAAATCTCAACGAGATCTTTAACTGATTTTGTAATAAAGCGTGATCTGATTACGTTACGAAATATTAACGAACAGTTAAAACGTGCTTGCGAAAGATTGTAATAAAAACAGATTCGGCTACAGAAGCCGGCGTTTGCGATTGCGATTGCGATTGCGAGTCCGCGATTTGTTTCATCGTCGGCTCAGCGTCCGGCCAACGTTTATAGTAGTATAAATTATAGTCTATGGATAATATTTGTTTACATAAGTCATTGATATGTGGTGATTGCCCGCAGCTCCACCAGAGAGGGCGCTACTTAGCTCCTGAATAACACTATTGAAGTGTTCGGAACGGAGATTACTTGGCCTGGCGGGAAATCTGTACCTGCCAAAGATAGGGACTTTGAAATTCAAAATAATAATTATTCACAACAATTAAATAGTGTTGTGTACGCATTTAAGTATTATTAATATATAACCATATTATTCCATATAAATCTACATTTATATGGAATATATATACTTATATATATATAAATATATAAAATATTAAGTTATCTAAATAAATACAAATAAATTACTAAATAACCTTGAAAATACATTGACACGATTGTCAACAGCTGTTCGGCAGTTATCTGATCGAACAGCTTTCTATTTTTCAGCAATCAGTAGGCGGTAGACCTGCGCTGCATTTCTGTATGATATTATTCAAGTATAATATTAGTAGAAAAATATTATTCTATTTATACCTACTCGTAACTAGGGTAAACCTGCTACTACACACTTAACGAGTTTACGAGTAACTGTATTTTGCCAAATGTTTTTTTTTTAAACCGTATTATTATAACTAACATAATAAATTAAAATTTAAACATATTCTCATAAGGTCTTTTAATCTATTTTTAAAATATGGAAATAAATATTCAAGAAAAATACTCTCCAAACAATAGTAATATAACATTCCCCCCATTACAACAGTTACAAAGCCAATTTCTAAATCTAAAAGTAGATCATCATCTATCGAGAACTTTATGTAATAAATCATTAGATTAACTCAAAATAAATATGTAAGCTCTACATATAATATGGTTTATCACTGTCAGTGGGCAATCACTGTCTGGTTTTTCCTGCTATGATTTAGCTATGCGAATGAATTCAGATTTCACATAAAACAACAACATTTCAGGGAACAATTTGCAACAAAATATGCGTGCTCGTGGTCGTGTAAAACGAAACTATAATGGAAGCTACTTTTAGACCCCATCGTTAAAATGTGTAATTGCGATCAAAACGCTTCTGACGTTATGTAGTAGATTACATTCAGATTCTAAATTTCGCGTCTCTTAAAATGCAGTCCTTATAATAAAACAATTAAAGCGAAATTGTGCTACCCTCATATTCCTACTATGAACTCAGGATCTCGAATATACATGTGTATCTGAACTTAAATATATGAGCGACTGAGATGCCAAAATGTATAATTCCCGGTTATCCATTACGGGCGGTAAGAAGCGGTACTTCTGTTGAAAACTGATAATGTAACAAAACGTAACATAAATCATTATTATGGGCTTCGTCTTTCAACGTCAGTCATGACTACACTGCTTCGAAACGACTTCAAACGGCGAATAAATTCTCGCAGACGTATTTGTAAATGCTAACGGTCACTGAAAACGACATTATTACCTGAAAAATACGGAACACTAATATATCCGTCGAGATGCACCTTAATTAGCGGTAGTTGAACACGTCTGCAATAGTATGAAGTGGCAACGCGATGACAAGTGGACCGTGAAACTCGATTAAAATATTACGCTTCTAACAAGATTGTCTCGGCATCTTCCCTGTCAAATTCTTCCCTTGACCTATAAATTTTTTATTAAAAATATGAAAGTTTTATTTTTATAGCTTTTCCTCGACGCGATGTCATAGGGACATAAAATTTTCGTATGCATTAACATCAATCTGTCGTTTCTATTTTGGAACAAATGTTATATTAATGAGAACGTGACTTTTTTTAAACTCGATTTATTTTGATATATTTCGATTTATAATGAATGCGTTAACGTAGGATGCCACCCATGAGCTTAAGCTTTATATCAGTATTTGTAGCTTTAACTGATACTTAAATACTTTTGGTCCCGTACGTGGAGCTACAGTGTTAAATTTGGAGAATACCTCTTACCTTACAAAGTCATCTTCAAGGTTTATAAAGAATTACAATGTAATATAGCATGTTGCACATGGTCATGTGGGTTGCACCCATAATTGAGGTGATAATTATTCTGATTTAAGGTGATTTTCTTTATTTATAGTATTATGAATCTAATTAACATATATTTCAGACTATATGATCTAAGTTTTAATAAAACGAACACACGATTACATGACATTTTCGCGAGAAAAAATAATTTAGAATCCAACCGTGTCATTTTTAAGTGAAGGCCTTAAGAATGTGTGTAATCATTTTGATTGTAATGGTGTTTACAATGTTGGCGCCATCGATAAAAAAATGTTAGCTATTTAATTTAAATAGTAAAAAGAATTCAGAAAGCTAAAGTTTTGTTTTTAAATTTAATAGATGTTGAGTTATAAGCTAAAGTTCCGTGCCGTGAGAACTGCTGATATCGTTGCGGTACACTCAGCCATACTGGAAGTCACTAGAATATCAATATAGTTACGTCAAATGACCGAAAATAAAATGCGTTATCGTGTGAGTGAATTGCGTATGGATATGATCACCATCGACGTAAGTCTGTCATCAGCAACGCAATTAGATACGAGTGATGTGCCCACATCGTCAGCCCGTCGCGTCGCGTTCTAGAAACTTTCAGCATGACAACTTCGATTTTTTAAAAAAAGGTAAAACGCTGGTATTTTACTACAAGTGTTGTATACATAAAAATAACCGACTATGTGCTTGTTATAATATTTGCTTATGGTTCTATGCAAAGCATGGAAAATGTTTACTTTAATATGTTAGAGTGAAATTGAATAGGTACCTGAATACACAAAACTTTAAGCCCTAAAAAGTTATTTTTTATTTTTCCTACCCGATAGGTCTATAATAATTAAAAAGGAAGCAATATTAGTGAATGCGATTATTTGTTGCCGTAGTTGCCAAAGCCATTGGTTATGCACTAACAATCTTCTTTTATTTTAGCACGTGGTACTTTTTAAATTCTGGTGCCATGAAAGTGACGAGTTGGCAACTGTGACACATATTTAATTTAGAATTTAAATAATTAATTACTACGTACTGCTCCGTAATTTTGTTTGTGTTTAATACACAACAGAAACTTTTCTTTTTCTACTTACTTAGGGGAATAAGTTTTTTAATTAAAATGTGTTTTTTATTATTTCATATTTCAAAACAATCCGTTCAGTAGTTTTGTACCATTGTGTTTATGACAATGATAAAAACTTAAGTAAACTCTCTTTGAACTGTTTTTGCTCAACAAATTCACATGGAAACTGTGTGAATTTGTTATATCTAGTAATATATGTACCAACTATCTGAAGCATTTGTCACCTAATGACAACACTAGAAATTGAATCGCAACGCGATGCATTTATGACTTCCTGTGGTGTTGCGCTCTCAAAATGTACTGAAAACCATCAAAATACAGACGCGAATAACTCTTAAAAATAACTGTGACGCAGAGATTATACAGATCGCTGTTTTTTTTCACATAAATAATTTTTTCATCACAAGATGTTATGGAATATTTCTTTTGCGCTCAATATTTACGAGTATATCCAATTATGATATTAGTATATCATCGTAAGTAGACATAAAGTTGGGTTTCAGAGCAATATAATAGGGTAATTTTTTGCCTTGTTTGACACATAATATACAACATTATAATATACCATTTTTATTTTGCACACAGTATAATTTTCAGGAATATGTTACCGGTGAAAGATAGGATTATATATGATTCTAGCAGTTTATGATATCAGAGTATTTTATTTATATGTGTATGGTAAAATTATAAATAATCAAAAAATAAGCACTGAAAATGAAGTCTAGGACTTTTAAAATATGATATGACTTCTGTTTTTATTAACAATATATGGATTCATGATAATAATTATTATGAATTATATATATCACTTACCGACAAAATAGGCACTTCATCGGTAACAAATATAATTAAATAATTATTATTAGGTTAGTAAGTCTAGGTACTTTCTGCACAATAGATCAAATTCACGTTTGTAAGGATCAGTCACAGAGGATTAAATTAAGTTGAATAGTGCCACAGATAAGGAAAACAATATAGGCAAGTAACCTAAATTCTACAGCGCACACATTATGTACGCGCATATTTCTGTAATCACTTAAATCACTCAATAAAAACAAGAACAGTTATAACCAGAAAATGTGTAATTATTGGACTTTAATAAATATACTCGTACATTCTACGTTCATGGATGCTAAATGCTTTTAGAACAAATAATGCCGTACGCGTGGTGTCGTGTCATAAAATATTATTTCTACTTGTACGTTCTATGTACCGTGTAAATAATAATATATTAGATTAGGTATCTGCTATGGCCAGAAATGTGACTATACATGGTATCACTCCATCATGTTATGCGGCGCACGCGCAGAGACGCGCGCGCACCGGTGATTCATACGCGGGCGTCATGTCATGCTATGACCTCGAATAATAACGCTAGTGATGTACACCACTTTGGGAACATAAACATTAGAAGAACTACTTTATCTGTTAAGTCACAAAAGGGTTAAACAAACACTTTTAGGATTAGCGACTTACTTACCAGAAAATACCCAAACTATAAAAACAATATTAAAACAACAAAGGAGTACTTCAAACGAGTTTTAACTTCAAATGAAGTGTGTGGGGTTTTAAGCATGTTTTAGTTAACTACTCACTTGTATCTTGTATCTTACTTTTCTAGATTCACCCTTCATTTCTCATATAAAACGGTAGCTACATAAAATAACAGAAGATGAATTTACTTATCAAAGTCGACGTATCTTAAATTAACCTGAATGTAACATACATATGACGCAGTAAGCAGAAGAAATATTTCCAAAATATCATACTGCAAAATATAATTGTCACTGTCATATATATTTTCAAATAAATGCTTATGATGTGATGTGCTGCTTGATTTATTTCAGAATTTGTATTATGATTTTAGATTCGTATTTTTATCGATATCGAGAAATTATTCAAAGCTCAACTACCGACGTGCCTAAAGCGTCATGCTAATCTGCGGCTTGGATGTCATCTTACGTAACAGACGACCGCATCGAGTGTGTACGCGGCTTAGCTTCGCACCAGTTCGTTCGAGTAAGAACCCCACATCAAGTTTTACGCTAAGAACATACGTCTGATTTTCATTCCGACGATTATTGAAATTGTAATAGTACAAGTAGTGTGTGGTGAACAGTGCTCTAAACCCTCACCTAGCCGCAGTATGCGTCTACCCAATGCTCGCTGTAGCTACGAGAATGTTTTACGCCCACTTAAACTATGATTGTATGCCCTGTGTTCCAACTATCAATAGAAATAGTTATTGATATTTACTTAGATCAAGAGACAGTTTGACTTTATCTAATTAAACTTCAAAATATTTTCTATTTTTTATATACTCAGTTTTACTTCACTTCTGGACACCTTCCACCACTGAAATTAATGGTAGGGTTTGCAAATAAAGTTTAAGCAAAATTATACAAAGTTATAATGGATGTAGCAATAACCCGTGAAGGCCATCTGATATTGAGTAGCCTCTACAGGCAGCCATTGTATATCTTAATAACTAGAAAAAGAAAAAGGAGATCTGAAGTCAATCAATAATTGATATTAACTGGTATAAGCAACCTGTCAACTACATTTGAATACGGAGACAAACTCACGTCACCTAACGGCAATTGACCGAATTAAAATAAATTGTTTTGGCATTCATAGTAACACATAATAATATAAGTATATTACTGAGGTATATGAAGTAAGTGCATTAATAACCAAGATTTACTAACGATTTCGTTATAACAGCACTTCGTTACTTCTGGCATAGCTATGACATCTGCAATCTGTATTGCGCTACAGTGATAAATGTGTAACAACAATGTTTGGTGTCCAATACCGCATAAAAACGGCTTAACGGATCCGAATGAAAACGAAATTATATTACATGTCCACGATCCGTGTTCCGTGTTAAAACATGATAGTTTGATTTAATCCAACTCAAGTGGTTCTCGTGTGATTTATAGAAATACGAAATGAAGTCAGGGTCAACGGATAAAGAATTTTAGCGGTTACATTAATCTTTGAATGGAAAAAAATAATTGTTGACGTTATTACAAACCTAGACAGGCGTTAGATAGTTCGGTGTTAATCCAATAGTGACAGCCGTATGGTTAATACTTCGGCCTCCTACTCGGGAGGTCCGGGGTTTAAATCCCAGGCACTACTGACTTTTTGAAGTTATAAACGTTTTAAGCAATTAAATAACATTTGTTTTAACGGTGAAGGGACACCTTCGGTGAGGAAACTTGCATGCCTGACAGTTCTCCATAATGTTCTCAAAGGTGTTTGAAGTCCACACCCACAATTTAATTGGCCAGCGTGATGGACAATCTAAATTGCTGTAAGTTACTTACAATAGCTTTAGTATAGTAAGTATATAGTAGTGTTGTGTACATTGCGTACATGTGATCTTTGTTGTTGCAAATAAATCTAGTTTTTTATTTTATTCTGAGACCCGGTTAATTGTGTAACTGAAGCCGATAGCGATACTCTTGGTATTATTGGTCTTGGTGTCGGTCTTATTTTCCTATATCAGTGGGAACGTAAGACATTCGGTCCTGGCCGTTTCCTAAAGATAACAACCCTATAAGAGGCATTCGGACGGCTTTAGAATTCGCGGCACTCAAAAGGCACACTTGTAACTCTACTAACACCAAATGATTTGTTTGAAGCCAACTGCTTGCCTCCTGAGCTGTTGAATACGGGCCCACATCGTGCGGATTACAACAAAAATGCTTACATAAAAACCGTCGCACGCGTCGTGTTTTCCTGTGCGGCAGTCATTCGCGGACGCACGGATGGCCGGTCACTCGTTCATTTGCATTCAGCGGCGCGCGACCACCGGAAGCAGGGACCGCCCCCAAACTGTTCGCTTCCGGCCACGTCCCGCTTGTCGTCAAGGTGCGACACGCGTTTGTGTCCGATTCGATTAAGCGTATTATTGAAGGCTTCGAGGGCTCACTTGATTCTTTTAAGGACTCGTACCTTTGCTCCTTAAAATTTTCCCAAAATCCGCGTAAGGGGTTCAGGTGAAGAAGGTATTGCATTTTAATTACTCTAAACAACTTCTTGTATCTTTCAGTGTCAAAATTGTTGCATTTAACAACACGAAAATAACTACATATTCATGTGCGAGGTTTAAATCCTTGTAACGGGATCGAGGTAAGAATGTATTGTGATGACTCTACATTATTGAATTCTATAGTTCTAGTTACGTAGTTACTATTATTAAGTATTTTAGTGTCAACATTTTTGCATCTTCATTACTGATTATGTATGAGCTACGGATATACGAATCGGCAACTTTTTCTAATATCAATTTCAAATGAACGAAAATAATTATATACCTAAATGTATATCAGGTTATTCTACTTATTTAACTTCGAATTGAAAACAAAGCTCATCTTATAAAAGAAGCAAAAGCTTGCTTTCTTCCTAACAGTTAATTCACAAAAATATGTCATGCGCACATAAGCCAATAATAAATTGGAGTATCTGCCTGTGATATTAAAATTAAGGGCAATAACGAAATAGAATATGTTATTTATATGACACCGAAACATAACCAAACGTTTTTAGAATTTCCATCTGACTGTCTGCGTTTTTTTGTCGCGAAAAGGCTTCGGAACCGCTGAACGGATTTTGATAAACTTCTCGGGGATTATATATATTATATATATACTAATAGGTACACTAACTAACTGCATAGGATTTGTTTTAACTCAATAACTCAAACGGTTTTTAAGTTATGGCTCTTAGCGTGTGTAGCCCAAGTGATAACATATTTTCACACTCATTTCATTTCACAAGCAATATAGTAACGGTGGTATTCTAGCACGAATCTCAGGTCACACCCTCACTTCCGCAGTTCAAGTACCGGTAGCGAGCTGGCGAATAAGCGCAGTGAATTTTTATTATCCATTAATCGCCCTACTTGCTCTGTGCGGTTGACTAAATATTAAAAATGGATGACGGACGTGATTCAGTAGAACCAATCACTATAACGGTGTCGGAGATATCGTGGAAGTTCCATTGGAAACTTGGAAATTGTAATTTCTATTTCAATCGTTATGATTGAATTTTTCCCTTTTTGACTGTTGTCGCTATAATTTTATTGGAGTTCAAAGCACAACACTTTCCCCAGAGTGAATGCTTTATTTAAATTAAAGTAACCTCAAGCTAACTAATATCTAATTTTAATTTGTTTAAATATGACACAATAATAGGAGTAGGTATGCAACTATATTGAATTTAATACTAGCATTTTGAACAATAACATAATGTAACACTAGGCTGTTCTCTGCTGCTCCGCATATGTAGAAATTGTTTTTCCATACAAATTGAACACATAGCTACATCGACAACATAACACCTACCCGGGTGGGGTGTCCCCCCCCCCCCCCAATAAAAAAGGAACTTTCAAATATCCCC
>DWLO01003980.1:0-10412 GCA_018245335.1 Dalla quadristriga | reverse complement strand
TAGCTTTTCAAAAAGTCTGATACACATTAAATCACTTTCTAATTAAAAAATTGCGGACTAATTTTCATCATTTTCACCATTGCGATTTCAAAAGGGGGTGATTTTCCAAAAAAGATGGCTTTATACTAACGCCTTATTTATTTATTTTATTTTATTAGGCTACATATAACAAGTACTTATCGTAATGCACAATCCATTGTGTACCAAAACCAATGTCAACTAAGTAATACTTAATATTAACTACTAAGTAATATTTAATAATTATTTTGATTATACTCGTAATATTTCGTAGTCAGTCCGCCAATTATAGATATATTATAGTCATGTTAGAATGAAAGAAGTCACTAGTGGCAAAATAGTATTCTACTTTATTCGTATTCCCTATGCTTTTACACCACTTTAGCAACATTGTAATTTATCATATTTATCCACCCTTTAACTAATCATATTTTATACTATGGTAAGGTAAATCTCATTAAATGCCTGTCTATTACTACTGTTTTCCCTGTACATGTGCAGTACTATCGCATTATTCTCATTCTTAAAAACTTACCCTAACATACCTGTAAAATTAAATTATAAAATGTCAGCAGTTCAAGATTCTGCAAACTTACCGAATTTGATGCGAATGTATTCATGAGGATCATTAAACCACAACTCTTCATCAGTATCAGAGTAAGACATCAGCGGGAAGAGAACATCTTGGATAATGGCAAACATGTGTGGTTTGAGAAGTTTCCAAGAATGAGCATGGCTAACACTGAAAAATAAGAATATTTTTAATCATAACTAAATTTATATTCATTTATTATCAACACAATACTTTAATACCCTGTAAGTAGAAGACACCCTGACAATCTGTTTGATAAATAGATGTGATCGCATATCTTCTCAGCCATGTCAAATTAAACCAAACACTCACCATTGATCAATGTAGCTGAGAGTCTGTTGTAGGACTCTAGGTGACACATACATCTTATTTCTGTATTGATCCAAAACACGAAGGAGCACTTCAAGAATTCCTCCAGTAAATGTTGTCAAATACCATTCAGCAAACTGAACATATTCCTCACGAGTATTCACAGGACTTCCATATCTATAGAAAATATTTCAGAAGACTAAATTTTTTTATTGATACAAAAACTACATGGCAATAATCATAACAATTGAAAATAGAGGCTAACAAAACCAAATTAGTAACAAATACCTTTCAAATAGTCTGTACAAGGTGTGCACAGCCCATTTCTTGCACTTCCACCATGGCAGTTCCATGCGCTCATCCTCATCCACTTGCAGTGTGTGTTCAGGGACTGGCTTCTCCATTATAAGTCTGAGAACTTCCATCCACTTAGTGAACACTTCTTTGGTAATCAAGTCCATTGGCAATATATGCTGAAATTTATATAATATTTCAATATTGTTGGGTTATTTATAGTTAGGTACGTATATAATGGTATAGAAATAAATTTTTAAAAAAATACAAGAAATATTTCAAAATTGTATACTAATACTCATAACTCTTTGTATGCTTACTTTTATTAGGCCAAAGAAACACTTGAGTATTTGTTTCTGGATAAGCACAGATTCAATAGATTGGTCTGCTTGAAGATTCACAATCAAGTTGTACATCATCGGCAAAAGCAGATTCATAGCTTCAATTAGAGGTGCTCTTTTCTCACCAACATATTCATAGCACTTTATCAGCTGATAGAGGCAAAGTAGAGCACCCATCCAACAGTTTGGCTCTGGACTTTGCAGGTAAATGTGAATTTTATCCACTACTTGTGTCCAACGAGCTGGGAAGTCATTTTTAATAATTGCTTTTAGACAGACACAAAGCTGAACTCTAATTATGTCCGGTGCTTGGACTACAGCCTCAACTATGATGTCTCTAATCATTGCTCGATCCTGCTCGTGGACATTGAATGGAATGGGCTCCCCATCTTCGGCCTCCTTCTCTTTCCAACCAGTGGTGATCAAATTTTTCAGATACACAACTCCGGCTTGACGTATTGGTATGGACACATCATTTGACATGACCACTTGTAGCAAGGAGGGTGCAAATCCAATTATCTTGTGTATCTAAAACATTGATGCAACATGTTACTAACCAAAAATGCCTAACATGGTATGGAATAAGGTTAAGTATCTTGTTTTAACAATTTAGTTAGGTGTTTGAGAATTGGAAATGTATCTATATCAACAACTTTATGGTTCAGCCATGAGAAATCAACATGATGTATTGTTATGGGCTAATTCAATCAAGAAATTAATTTCAGCCTTTCTTCAGTTTTGTGTGAAATTATGCATTCAATTCAATAATTTGCAGATTCATAATGCTTGCTACGGTTAGATATGTTATAATCTATTACTCCCGGATTGTTAGTCGCTAGAAACTACAATTTAAGATATTATGAATGTGCAGATTTTCGTTTTAAGGAAACTGTAATAAATGATTAGCAAATAATGAAAAAAAACATCGATTGAGATTTATACCAGCACGGCATGTTAATACGAATCAGTACAGAAGGTAGCGAAGGTCTTCGAGTAGAATATATTTTCAGCAAATTCAATGTTCATGGCAATTTGGTCGTATTGCAAATTTCTCGAGCATGTGGGTAACAAAATCACTTACCTGAGAAAGCTGTTCCTCTGCTTGCTGCCTCTGGTTGGGTTCAATCGTAGCACGTAATATTTCCGTAAGCTTTCTGGTATCCATTTTGACTTATTTTATATTATCTAGACGAGAAAATGTATTTTTATAGGGGGGCATGAGCCGCCACCGCCGGGCGTGGAAGTAAAAAGACAAAAGATATATTGTCTATGGTATTCGATCACGTGACACCTCTCTTGCCTGTGATGCTTTCATTGGTTGGTCATTTTGGTAGTACGGCACGGATCCGGCTGGGACCGACTGGAACCTGGAACCCGACCCGACTCGGCACAAGTAATGATTGATAATCGGTACTCTGAATTCGGGAGCATTAAATACACGGCCCGACACTAAATGTTCTAAATATTTCATATAACTGAATTTTAATATGTTAGCGGTCGCAATATAGGTCTGGATTCGGCGAGGTAGTAGAGAAGTTCGTAGGCATTCAATATGTATCCCAATAATTTAATTAAAACCGATATAAATATATTTTTAGCAATTTTGTTAATGAGATAACCGACGACCGACTACTTTCCAGAGGTAAGCAACCAACTCATCACTATATTTTTAATCGGTGCATATAGCAACTATAGTAGGCACAAAGCAATAGGTCCGTTTTGATACTTTTCGGTCATGACTTTGTCAAGACGCACTAAATACGAAGTAGAAAAGTCGAATACTTTTAGACAAATAATGTTTAATTTTTTTTTAAACAAGATCAATAACTTTTAAAGCATATTAAACGTTTTATTTAAGTTAAAATCTCACCAAAAAACTATTTATCCTGCATCAAGAAATATAGCAAGGGGTTGTTACAATATTGTATCAGTCGGCTTTTGGCCAGCTAGACCGTTAGTTTCGATTGTTAGAATGTTGATGGGTATTAGTTGATTCAGAATGGTTACAAGCCGTCAAGCTCTATTGAGAATTATGGGAAATTTCATCATCCTGGCAGCACAAAGAAAAACAAGGGCATTCTATATATATTTGTTGCTTTTTGATATAGAGTTCAAGTCGTGTATTTAAATTTCTTAAATTACCACCATGCATTTCTCGTTCATACAAGTGCACAGTGATGTGGTCGTCCTCATGGACGACCACTGTGCACCGTGGCAACTTTTATTAGTACCTACTATTACTATGTACCTGGGTACACGCTGTGTGGTAGAACCACAGACTAGGTAGGGAAGGTAGAATGCGGGAAGCTTTAGACGGGGACGGTCGTGTTTGTTTTGTTTGGCTTGCGTTTGATAGTTTTTAGTAGTTGCAGTGCGGTTCGATGTATTGTTTCTTTATTATGTATTCTTTTTCATATTGTAAATAGGTTTGTTCTTCTTCTTTCGGATTGCTTGCCAAGGGAGAAGGAGTGAACATGTATGCAGTGTGAGAGGGAAGAGCTACGGCAGTGCGCTGGTCTGATTGCGCTGCAATATTTGAGAATTGTTAGATTTTGTTGTTTTTTTTGGAGTTACCCGCGCCCCTTCAACATTAAATTAATTTAATTTCATTTCAATATTCATATCTCAAACTTGACACTGGCAAATCCACAAGAAGGGCTACGCCATATAGAAAAATAATGTACTTAGTGTACCTAACTGAATAAATTAAAGGAAATATAGAAAAAAAATACTGGCTCACTCAAGTAGATAAAGACTTAAGTCACTGTCTCGATTGCTATGCAAATTGCTATTTTTATTTTACATATTTCAACGTGGTGCGGTGCGAACACAATCTGTGAAACTGCTAAGTGCTAACAAACAAATATTTTGTCCGTCTTGATAAATATGTGTAATTTTGTTGAATATATTTTGAATTAAACATAATGTGAAACAAAGTGCGATGATCATTTTAAATATTGTTACACTTAATATTCTAATGACTACATTACATTTAATGAAATTGAATTTTGTTTTGTGAACAGTTGAGTCTCAAAAGATAGGTACTTAAAAAGGTGTGGCGGTTAATCTAAGACATTAAATCATGTGAGGCAATAAATATGCGATATAACAAGCAAGAGTTGGCTGCGTTAGCTTCACATACTTCGCAGAGTTTTGACCGGGAGGGTATATTGGTGTTGAAAGAAAAACAGGATGGCTTTTTTCGAAGATCTGAAGGTGAAATAAAAATGCTTCGTATAATTATATTCGTGAAAATTCCGGATGCACAGGGTTAAAAAAACATTATGTTTATGTCAAACGTAAAAAATAGACGAAACTAAATAGTCGGTTGGTCAGGTCGGTGTCGATTGTTAACAGTAGGAACTTTCCGGAGTTATTTAAGTGTACTAAGAAATTGGGTTAGTGACCGATCATTATGGGCTGTGGTGATCACATTTTAATATAATAGTATATATTTAAAACAGTATATCATCCTCTATAAATAGCACTTATCAAGTGGCTCTTAGGTAAGAGGTGTATTTGACTTGATAATCCAATCTACGAGAGTTAGCTAAATCATGCTGACTTAGTGCAACATTTTGTCGTTACTTTTACATTTGATACATTATACTTAACATAGAGTATGTAAAAGGAAGTTCTTTTCACTGACAGCAATTTTTTCTAGACAACCTTTGGGCAAGTGTGGGGG
Source organism: Dalla quadristriga (assembly GCA_018245335.1). NCBI lineage: Eukaryota > Metazoa > Arthropoda > Insecta > Lepidoptera > Hesperiidae > Dalla > Dalla quadristriga. The sequence goes on along the minus strand of DWLO01003980.1, from coordinate 5,170 downwards.
TCAAGGTGTTCTACCACCAATATAGATATATAATGTATACAATAAAATATAAATATTTACGATATTTATAGACAACATTTTTGTATTTAATTATTAATTCTCTCAATTAAAGTAGTTATAATGTTTCTGTTTTAGGTACAACAGTGAGATGGTTCCGTTTGAAAGGTAACCTTTTATTCTACCTGAAGGGCCCCGAACCGTGGTATGAGCCAGTGGGAGTAATCATTTTAGGTCAGCATCAAGTCAAAGTACAGGACCAGGATGAAAATGGACATTGGCCTTTTCATGTTGGTAAATATAAATTTATACAGTTATACGGATAATACAGTATTTTGTGCATTTTGTAAGCAATGTTGTGGTAGGTGGTAGAACCTGTATACTGTACTGTCACACCCAATTCGGCAGTGAAATTATTGTTTTTCAACAAATGTGTCAAAAAAATGTGGTTGGTGCTACATTTATTACGAAACCACCTTAGTCCTCAAAGCAACGCATGTGGGGCTAGCTACAAACATAACTATTACTAACCACTACTTACTGGACTATCACTAACACTGAAACAGGATTTAGTCTTTCTCCCATAGTCCTTAATGTCCTACTATCGAAAAACTGACAACTAACATTCCTAATTCCTATACTAACTGGACTTTTAAGGTCCTGTTTGAGGTTTGCCTCAGATGTCATGGGTGGCAGCAGATGGGTAGAGCTGCATGCTCGTTTGTTATCTTAATCACATTAAACAAATTTTTTTTGTGCAATGTAGGTGTTTAAAATCAAACAAAATCAGTAAATTTTACATTACAACAGATTTAACATAATGTATTTTTATTTATATAGTTTGGGAGAATAGTATCTGCTACAGAATGGCAACATTTCAAGAAAGTGAACGTATCCTCTGGCTAAAAGCTATACAAATGGCACCATATGATGTAATGCAAACTCAAATTGTGGCACTTAAGGAAAAGTTACACAGAATTCGACCTATAGTGGACATAACAACGTACAGGCTTCAAAAGGGCATTGTTGCAGGTAAGTTCATATCACCCATCAACCATCCATCAGTTAGGCCTTTCCAAATCAACTCCACTAGTGAGTTAACATGAAATAAATAATCTTATCAAAAATTTTGCAATATAATACAAAATGAATGAAGCGTATGCGTTTCATTTTCATAAATTATCTAAAAATGTCTTGATTTACTTGAATAAAAAATAAATATAGATGGATCATGTGAAACCATAATTGTTTTTGATTGAAGGTGTTCATTCAAAAATGTCTTTCATATATATATATTTATATATATATATATATTATCAGTCATTGTACATATAACAAACATGGCTCATTTATTCTCATTATCAATTGGGATGTTGACACTGTGTATGTTGACACATTTGTATCCATATCATTTGATCATTCAAAAGATGCTTAAAAAACCAAGATAACAAATTCAGCTCAACCATTCCAAGGTCGTTCTTGGTATGATTTATTGCCCCCTCTGTCAATTATGTCTCCAGTTTAGAAATTGTTTTGGAATCGCTCTGTTCGTACTACACTCACTATATAATTATGGGCGACTTAAACACTGACCTCCTCAAATCCTCTCCTAAAACTACTATGCTCCTCACCATTATTTTCTCTGTCAACCTTTCCGTTATCCCTTTCGGGGATACCCACCATAACCTTAACTCTCCGTACACCTGGCTCCCTTAATCTTCACTGCCCCGCGTTATCTTGTTGCTTCTCAGGGTCAGTTGTCTGCTCGTGGTTTGATGCGCCACGATTATATTTATCTTGCGTACAAATTAAGACCTAAGCCCAAGCCTGAAATTGTTTGGATGCGATGCTTTGCCAAAATCGATCCTGTAAAGGCTGAATCATAAGCAATCGATTTTTCACCGGTGTATGCGACGTTGATGAAAAGGTTACTGTTTAATCATTCGACGTTAAAGCTATTCGACTCCCATTGCATGCACCGCTCACGGCTGTCAAAGTCAAGCGGCCGCCGGCTCCATGGATGACTCGTCGGGATAGGGCTTTCAGAAAATTCAAGCGTGATCGGTGTGACAAGAACTGGGCTGCTTATAAATCTTGTCGTAATCGTTGTAATCAACTGGTAAGAGCAGCTAAGCGGAGTTGCTTCTGTGATAATTTATGTAGCTCTTCGCCGGACGATATACGGAAATTTCTAAATTCTCTTGGCGTAGCGTATTCTCTTTTTTGGGGTTCTTCAAAAGAGGCGCAAAAAGAGCTCTCCTTCAGGGCCGGCGACGCATTGGCGCCTCCTCTGGTGTTGCGAGTGTCTGCCTGTTCGTTAGGCTAAAATCTATATAAAAAAAAGCGTTCTGTTAAGACATAAAACGTGTCCTTCGCTCTCAATTACCTCAATTCACACTACTCTGCAGCTTCATGTCTTAGCATCTCAGCTAGGTTTCAAATCTGTTTCTGAAATAACTTCCTGGGCCATACTGGGCTATTATGTATATGTACGTATGTATGAATGCCTGTATGTATGTATGGTAGTGTGTATTATCTGCTTTAAATATATGTATGTAATTAAAATGTCATACTACCTTTTCTTATACCGCCATCGCGTAATCTCCTACTACCCGAAGGTTGACTGGCAGATAATGCCTCTAGCATTAAGTCCGCCTTGGTTTCAGTACTTTATTGTATGGTACCTACTAAAGTTTTGATTGTTAAATAATTTAAAAAAATATTTCTTTATAGATATGAATGAGGTGCCACTGTGTGAACTGGCTCTCTCTTGTGACAATCTACTGTGTGATGCTCATGGCAGACCTCCGTCACCATTGATTGTGCTATATGTTAGATACCACAAAGGCATGTGTGTTAAATATGGCACCACAGAGATTGTAGAGGTAATTTCATAGTACCATGATTATTCTTAACATACACAGATATACTCCTGTTACATCAAAGTGTACATTTAGTGTCATTATCAATAACAACTGAATGCTTTATTTAGTCATGATTCCTTATAATGTATACTTGTGCTATTTCACAGACTTGCAGTAATCCTAGCTTTTCCAAGACGATTCTATTTAAAGCTAGTGATGGCCTAACCGGTGACGCTTTGGTTAGATTAGTCGTTTATGACGTAAAAGAGAGGGTTTCTGAAACAGCTGTACCTATGGGCTTCACATCAATAACTCTCAGTACCATACAGGTGAGATAATTCCTCCTTAATAATAATCCTTGACAATACAATGATAACAGTAAGTAGCTGATGTTATAATTAAATGAAATAACTATGCGGGCCATACAATAGTTTTATCACTGGTTTGATCACTTTACTTTTATTTTTGGTATCTTTTGTCACCAATATCTAAAGGCAACAATGAGTATCATTTTTGACGTAAACATAACGTCTCCTTCATACGTAAGGGGCGGTTTTTGCAATGATAACAGAAGCGGCCCAACAAACTCGCAATAGACAGCACCCTTTTATGCGACTTCATGATGTTTTGGTTACTTACTCATGTAGCTTGCAGTTTAATTGTTGTCAGTTAGCGTTCGAAGAAAACAATGAAATATAATCTAAGTAATTATGTAAAAAATCTTAGTTACAGTCACTGTATTGGGTTGTTTCTTTTACTTCAGGAAGCCCAAAGATTGAGAATTGCATTGATGACTATGGATAATAAAACAATTGGGTTTGTCACTATAAATGGTTGGAGCCTGGAACCTTCTTACATAGGCACCAGCCCATGTCACACAAGTGAACGTAACTGTATAGACATTCCACAAAAGGTGTTATGTCACCGAAGATCTCAATCTCTACCGCCCAGATTGGGGCTAAAGCTAAAATTTCCTTCGTACGGGAGCCTTCTTAAGCAGAATTTTGTAAATACCCATCAAGTCACATATAGATTTCATTCGGGACTTGGCGGCGATATCACTGTGCACGAAATAATAGCTGAGCCAAAGATTTGCTATCAGATACCTATTCAATTGCTGTGAGTATAATAGGTTCAAATAATGTAATTCAATTATACAATACGAGAACTAATTCGATTTACACATTTACACTATGGTACTTTCATATTACATAAACCGTCTCATCGCAATGATGGTTGGGTTTTTATACTTTTTACTTATAACGTATTTACATATTTCAAACTTTGCTCTATTTTAGGGACATCTACATACAGCGCGAGAAAGAATTACTCGAAGAACTGCTCTCTGTTGGCGAAATGAGCGGGCATTGGCAAAGGCGACAACTGGACTTGGCCAGCACTCATATATCGCTGCTAAAACACTACTGCCATTCCAAAAGGTGCCTGCAAGAAGCTGAACATGCGTATTTTAAGGCCAGCAGTAAGAAAGGCGAGATTATTGGTTATGTTTTTGGTTCTTTGAGTTTCTTATAGATCTTTTTTTTTGTTTCATGTTCCACTTATTTGCAGTTATTTTTAGTAATACTTTTATTGTGTCAAGTTTTGCTTCATTTTCATTCATTATTTATTTTGTAATGACTTAACATTGTAATGTAGCATGGATTTATAATGTCTATTATTATTTAATTCCATCCTTACACCCATAAATCGTTTTTTTAAACTGAAATAGGTATGTCTAGCATTCATGAACTTACAGACGATCCGAGCTTGGAGTTCGCGCCCACCAATCTCCACTTGCAGAGAATGTGGGTCCACAACGACACACTAAACAAGACCGGCTTCCATGACGTTGTCACCGCGGGTGCGTTTGCTGCACATTCCCACAAGGCGGAAAGAACGGGGGGGCTTATAAGGTATATATATTATATTAATAACCTGGCTCCAAGCCATGAGCGTCCCATTAAAGGACACGGGTCTCTCCTCACAACTGAGGTGGCCTGGAGCGTAATCTACCAGGCTGCTCCATTGTGGATTGGCGGAGGCGTTAGTGGCCAATCCGGGTGTCGGAAGTGTATAGGCATGGCATAATGACCTGCATTATTTTGCAATTAGTTGATTCCCCCAGCCCCATTCTTCCACCGAACAATTAGGCTAACGGTAAATGACCACCCCTTTTTTTTTTTTTGTTGTTGTCGGGGGGGAAACCTTTCAAAGGTACCCGGCATCGTGGGGGCGAAAATCCGGGTTATGTGGAATTTCCATCCACTAAAACCCCCTCGGTAGCCTTCCTCAGCGCTTGCGGAGGACTC
>DWLO01003979.1:0-10413 GCA_018245335.1 Dalla quadristriga | reverse complement strand
GGCTTTGTTATATCTCACCATAGTTAAGTACAAAAGACGGACTTTATGTTTAAATGTGGGATAGCAACGAAGGTGGTATTGAGCTTTTTTAAAAATAATAGATAATATATACAGTATAGTATAGTATAGTACACACGAATATAATATACAACAAATACTAAATACACATACATAAATAACAAAATCTGATAGTACGACTTTTTATTCAGCGCAATCCCATAAATAACGTAATGCATGGTTGTTGGACATAGAAATTTTATGGTGTCTATAAATTACAAGGACCCCGGGGTAATTGCGTTTTTCTAATTTTGTCCCGAACATTTGAAACATTAAAGGTCACTATTAACGTTATTTGCCTATCACCATCATAATATACTCGTACATACCATCGTATTTGCGCCACAACAGAGTAATAAGGCGAGTAATAGAGAGTCATAATGCAGTATGAGTTACCTAGGTATATTATATTTTGTAAATAGCAACAACTCACTTACCTCCAAACGGCTTGGTTTGAACGGTTTGGTATTTATAGCTGAAATTAAAAATACTTCGATAAAAGAAAATGATTTATAGCATACACATTTGACTTTTATAGAAGGTTTACCTTAAAATCTTAAAGTCAAATTATTTTGTTCTAACAATTTAATTTGGTCCAACTGATTTATTAATAAACCTGTAAACTTTTTAACCGTAAAAAGTGCCCCTCTACGAAAGTAAACGCCTCAATCATGCAAAAATACGAATCGATTGAAAAACGATTACGTATCCTAATTCCGGAGCAACAATGAAATATAGCGGTATGCCGCTCGCAGTAAAAAATCGGCACGATATTTTATCAAAGTGGTAACGACGTCGTGAACGGAAAAGAACAACTGTAATAAAGAGCCTTCAAGTTGTTTGGTTAGCGACCCAACATAAATAGGAAGCTGGCACGGGCGTGCGTGTTGGAGGCCTAATCCATAGGATTGCTCCGCGGTGCCGCTTGGCTCACGCCGTTTGCCAACAATTGGACCGACATTATTTCTTATATTGACTCAGTTACCGCCAGCTTTCTCGGAATCCGACTCTCCAGTGCAACCTTGTTACACAATACTATTAATGAAACCTTATCAAGTAATAGACTACATTGTAACGAGGACTCTTTGTGACATTATTAACAGGAACAAATAAAGTAGTTAAATACACTGAAGCATACACAAGGATCAAATAGAAACTGAGTTTTTAATTAAAAACGATGTTAAAATTAATATCTAGATATGAAACAGTGCAGGCCACGATTGTTAAGGCTTGGTGCGCTCGTTTCTCATTTCGTATCGGCAAAATAAACAGCGGCGGTTTCATTAGACATGCCACAGAGTTACAGAACAGGTAGAGTACACTTTCGTATCGAAATACAGCACCGCTGAAGTGAATTAACTTCACCTACATCTTTTGTGTGTATTTCAATTGACTTATACTTAAGAGAAGCTCGGAAACTCAGTAGCTTCGCTTAAGTGAAGGTTTGTTTTGTTTGGTTTTAACTATTGAGTCGGTTTTAAAATAGAATGAATTGTAGCTGGCCGGACTTGCGCGTTAAGCGTTCCGTATTTAAGGTAATAGAAAATGTATCTTGGATAAATCTTCAATATCTAAGCTGTGCATTATCCTCTTGGTAGTGTGTGTTGAGTAAGTAAATTTTTATGATATTCTTCACCTAAATCTAAAGTAGCTTAAAGCCTTTCACAGGTGTTATCGACAAAATACGAAAATTGTATGGTGGATAGAAAAATCTGGCCAAGTCCTAGTTGAACTCGCGTACCTAGAGTTTCGTACCACCACCATATACATATATGGGTATAATAATGTATGTATAATGTATGGCTTACATCTTATATGGACGCATGCGTATACAAATAAATTAATCCATTCAGTTTTGGATCCTTGGCGCGCGCCCGACTTACACTTGCCCGGTTTCTATCTGTTATTTTACTTTTGAGTTTGCACCAGAGACGGCACAGACTATGTAGTTTACACTGTGCTCACACCAAGTTTTATGCTTGATAACCTCGCGGTCCTCGTAGTTTTCTCAAAAATACACGAACTATGGACCTCTAAGTAAATACGTTCAACAAATTCTTGACAGCACTTTTTTTTTCGCTTAGTAGGTAAATTGTCGATAAAGTATCGCTATGATGGAAAATTTCAACGGACTGGATTACATAAAGTGTGTCTAGACGTCCATAATGAGTATAGCAAACTAATGAATGAGTGATCCGGTGGCGTTGGCAAGTTGCAACAGTGTTCCGTAAACATATTTATTCGCCTTTCTGGAAATTTTGAACGTATGGAAGTAAGTACACAGGGAAATACTGTACTTTGAACCTATGTATTATAAAGGCAAATGCTGCCCATATTCTTAGTTCAACGTATAGTTTAGCAGTAGGTACGTATAGTACAGGCTAAAACAATAAAAATAATAACTACTTATTAAAAAAAAAAAGATAAATGCGCCAAACAAGCTTAATAGCTATTAAAGGATCTTTTTGACCGGCATTATTGCAACTTTGCCAATAGTCACTGAGAATAACGACCGTGCCTAACAAATATTTACAACTTCGTTTTGAAAGTAAGCAAAGTTTTTAAGTTAAAAGACCCCTAAATCTATGAATTTCATGAAACACAAACATGTTAAGTTCGGTTAGCCGAACGGAAGGCGTTCAACCGACATGTATCAAAATAAAAGACATTATAAGGTCTGTAACAAGGATTGCGGTTCGCGTCACGTATAAAATAAGCGTCAGGCCAATGGGGAGCAAGACGAGCATGAGAAATATGAGCGGTACGCGCCGCCAGCGCTGTATTAAAACTGCATCTTAAACTTGTGTGCTGATGTTGAGGCGGGTTTTACATAAAACGTGTATAAAAGTTTTATAATAAGTAGAGATAGAATATTTAACCTTTTTAATAAAACATCAAGTACGTAAAAAAAAAGTAAGTAGGTAATATTTTCAAATTATAAATATAATCCAATAAACCCCCCATATGGCATGGTGCCCAGAACGCATATAAAAATAATAAAAAAATAGTAGTGACCATGACCATAATAAAACCCCTTTTATAAAACAAAATTAAGTTTTTCCTAAAAAACTTTTTGTAATGATCATATGGGTTTTTTTCAATTTCCTTATTAGAGATAATAAATTCAGCGATTTTTGAACTCCTCGAATATATTATGATAATTATATGAATACGAGATTTTTATAATCGGCAACCAGCAGATTATTCGTACACTTCATTAAAACAAGCGCAATCACCGTCGCGTTGGTAATACTAGTGTGGATTTGGTGACAGCCCGTAAGTGAACCGCACTAATAGCTGTGACCCAAAACTAATCCCATAGCGCAGAAGCCAGTGGCATGACAGGTTAATCAAAATGCAGGCATTACGTGCCTGTGGAAAAGAAGAAGCAGATTTAAAAAAAAATTGAAAACAAAAAAATACTTATTTTGATTGAGCAATTAAAGCAAGCAAAAATTGCTTAAAAATTTCAGTACACAGGATACATGTTCCAGGTGGTTGGTAGAATCCGAAACTAGGAGAAGTAGCGAAAATGTTCAAATGAGTCTCAGGGCCGATTTAAACAAAAAAAAATGCATAATCAGATTTTTGTAAAATAATTTACCTATCCGGAAATCCAATCATAAGTTTTGTAAGAAAACCACAACTTACGAGTATGTTATTGCACCAATTTTATAACGATTATACTCTATTTTCATAAAAAAATATAATTTTAGAAATTACTTACTATTGTGAAAATTGTCGTTATAAAAGGGTAAATTATTTATAAAAGCAAAATTCTATTGCTAATGGGGTGTAACGGAGTTTAAAACTTGTATAATGTTGCTCGATTTGTAAGGTGAAACTCACAAAAAATTTTATTTTGTCCTTTTTGTAATAATCAATCATGACATGATTCAATGTTTTATAAACCATTCCCTAAGGCGGTAGCATTGAACGTTTCTATGGGAGATCCGTCATTACCAAAGTTAGCACTGGTTCAAAATTGTTATGATTTGCAAGCAAAAAAAATCATATTTATGTTGTTCAAAGCATACTTCATTTTTGTGCCAATTTGATCGTCATCAATATCTACAGCGCCTCCAAGCTAAGCGCTGTCTTTCTCTCACAATGAGTAAAGTTAAGTTAAGTTAAGTTGGACATAGGCAACAATACTGTCTGTACTACGTCATTTTTATTTTATACTTTGACCTTTTTCTATTTGAACATTTTATCGTGGCTTAATTATTTTTAGAAAGTAAAGTTATTTTTACCTATTCATTTTCCCTGACATTTGTCATATAACTCTATAAAATTTACAGGTATATAGCATATAGCATGGTATATAGCATGGTTCCTAATGAAGATACGGCACGGATTCACCGAATAAAAAGCTTCATAACACTATATCACAGTATGATAATGTCTTATGATGTTGCGTAATGCAGCTTGGACGTGAATACATTATGAACAGTCATACATTATTGTTCCACCGTCCATTGTATACGAAACCTAATGCGGTGGTATGATAACGCCTGAGATAGATATTCCAATACCGAATTAGTAGATAATTAATTTATGACACAACATAATTACATTTCCAATAACATGTAGGTTTAACATACGAGTGATAAACGTAATGTGCGAATAATATTCTTTTATGAAAACAACTACATTTAGACCGCGGTTACACCCGCAAAATGTTTTTTTTACATACAAAAGTCATCCTGGAGATTCTTTATTTAAAAATACAACTCCTAAAAGGGTAGTATACGGGGGTGATAGTTTATATGGAAAATGACTTTTACGCGGACGGAGTCGTGGGCAACGTCTAGTTAAGTAATAGTAACAATAAATGATAATCGTGTCTGACTAACTCCAAATCCATACCCATAGGTAACATGCAATGGATGCGCCAGTTGCATATGTTTGCAAATATAATCTCTGTAACCACTGAACGCAATGCAGGCATAATTGGATAAGCGCAGGAAGCAGTACTCTAACTATGAGAACGGAGGACGTCACTCGTCTCATATTTGTACAAATTAGGGCGTTTACAAGTTTACGACATTTCTGTCAGTGTTAAAGAGTATTTTATTGATCTTAGTGTTACATAAATGTGTGAATATATACAAACAGTTTTGGTCATCTGTAAGAGTAAGCTTGATCACGATGCATACGGTGGTAATTAATAATTAAGACAAAATTTAGTTATTAATATACGTTTGTAAATTGTTTCGTTTATTGTCTATACTAATATAATAAAGATGTAAAGTATGTTTAATGTGTGTAATACATACATCCCAACATACGTGCATACACATGTACATACATAGTACAAATATATGATTTTTGTAAGTACTAGTACTTTACTAGTAGTAATTCTTATACTAGTAAAATATTAGTAGTACTCATCCGATTGAAAACCAGATCAGGGCGTAGTTTGTGAAATATTCATAAAATGTTGGCCTTACTTGTTTACAATAAAAAGCTTCGTAGTCCTCGGCTTTAAATATTTTTAAACTAAGCATTCTCATAAATTATAACAAACCTGTGGTCTTACTAAATCGCGGATTTTTTAATTGCAATAAAGTTACAGTTTTATTTGTTTGCTAATATAATCTTCGTAGCCGTTAGACGCCATGGAAGCATAATTGAATAAGCGAAGGAGGCGGTACGGAGTGGCGAGCACAGTATGATATAGATAATATAATCCAGGGAGGAACTAATCTGATATCGGCTGGAGCCAGGCGCGGACTGCACGTCAGTTAATTGGGTTGCGTTTAATCCCTGCAATGCAACTTAAGACTCGTTTCCGCTGTCCAATAAACCTGGCCACTCTTGAAATCGCCCAAGCTTAGCTAACCCATTTAGTTTATAGATGTTGTAAGCCAGTAGATTCGATTAAAGAACATGGAAAGTGGAAACCAACAGAACTTTACCTCATGAAATTCTAACGGCATTTTGAAACTATTCCGTGTAATGTAATGACTTAAAAACTATGGAAGTTAGAGAGTTCTCCAAGAGCAACCGAAATAATTGGATACTAAAACAGTAACCAATTCAGAAATAGTTGATTGTTAGACAATTTCGGATGTTAAATAAACATATCTTCTTCTTTCGGAAATATGTAATAATATGTTACGATTTACCGGGACTATTTCGACATGCTGAAGTAATTCATGTAATAGACTGGCGCTAAGTTCATGATTATAGGACCCACTCTGCCAACATAGTAGGCATCCAGTGTTTGCATGCATATAGCATCTAATACAATACAATATACTTTAGTTCACATCAAAATTACAGAACTTTTACACACATATTCTAACAATTAAGTACCGAGCGAATGCGATAGATGAAGAAGAAAATTAAAAACTTTATTTCAGCGTGATGCTGCAACAAATAACAATATCATACTAAAATATGAATAGAAAATAGTAGAATAAGTATATTATTATTGTTACAATCATTAAATAATTGTTACAGTGAACGCAGCAAAAAGACTGCACTCAGCACGAGCTGCTGGCTCTGCAAAGAACCTGGCAACGCTGACTTTCAGTGTGGCCAGAGTTGAATGGGTCTTAGGTGGTATTATCGCCTGAGCAGCAATCTCTTCTAGACAACCTATTCTTAGAATGGTTATATAATTTTAAACTGTTCTGATTTCAGTACTAATGTTCGTGTGTTATTATTACGAAATAAGAGATTTACGTTGCACTTAATTAATAATTTTTTAATGGGTTTTCCATGTTGGTTACTACATTACCTAGTCCATCGGGAATAGTATTGAGAAGAATAATGTTACAGACACAGATGATACCAATATAGTACGACTCCTAATATAACAGTTGGTATAATTTGCCATGTCGTGACGGCAGACCATAATACAACTGTCACTAACCCGCCTCTTCCCGCGGGGTCGTACGAGGCGACTAATGGAAATATAACGGAGAACTGCAGCAGCGTTCTCTGTGCAGCAACTACCATTTACGGCGATCAACAATCCGCCTGCCCGGCGTAGTGATTATGAGCAAATCCTCCAATTAGTTTCTAGGAGAGGCCTTTAGTTCAGCGGTGGATTACTATAGTATGATAAAGGAGTTTGGTTTGATTTAATTTTATTAGTATGCTTTATTGTTATCTTATCTGATCCAATATTAATTTGTGGCTATGACGTATTCAATTTTAAATGACCTGTTTGTAAGTAGTAACGTACTATAAGCCACCTCTATACTAACTCTATTACGGATTACGTCTGAAATAAAGATTATTATTATATCAGTAACAATACTCAGGTACCAACTTTTATCTTCAAACAGTACACACATAGTATTTTTAATCAGCTTTAAACCCGGGTACGGCTACGACGAGGGTAGGGGAGCAGTAGGGAATAACATAAGGCTATACATAAAGCTACTCTGATATTTAATTGTCCCATTATTCAAAAGCCAATTCTTTTGCCCAATTGTTTTCTAAATCAACCCAATTTCACGCTAAGTAAATTTAACAATCGACGCCGGTGTAAATAGATAATTCAATTCCCGCGTAAATACATGCCCGCTTACCGAATTTCCTTTGAGAGATGGAGCGTGCACCCTGCGAGCCGGCACGTCTATCTGAACTTTGGAATTCCAATATTGAAAAGTTTCCCAACTAGGGCCGATATTGACAGCCAGTGTCAGATTCCCACTTAGCGACCGGTCATCTGCTTCATCTAACTTTTGAGGTAATACTCGTACCGACATGGGCAGTCATTGCTCGTCGCATTGCAATAATTCACCTGAATAACTAATTATAATTATAGCATATTGTGTGGCCATGACAACTGAATTAAGAAGCTGTAAGTTAGTTGTTTTATTTAATTTATATGTCGTCTACTTCACCTTAGTAGGTATCTACATACAAATGTGCAATGATTGGCGGCTTTCCGCAGATCTGTGTCTGTTGACGATTAGCGTTTATTTTCAATTATACGCCCGCAGTAAACTCAGTTTACACATAATATTTATAGAGCTATTATAACCTAGCGAAACAGACCGGATGAATGGGCATGGCAAGGAATGGACTATATTTTATAAATAGGTAGGTACCTACCTAATTTTTGCTTTAAATTATGTGATGTAGTTTATTTTATTTTATTATGTACTTATACAACATACTAGGTACGTACGTTTAGCTTTCAGTCTCACTTCAGAAGTGTGGTTGTACCTAACACATAACGCATTTGTGGCGTACTTCGAATAGGATTGTTTGTGGTTGGTTATATTCACATGTAAATACAGTTAACATTAACAATAAGTAGAAAAGCAGCCGTATTACTTTTAATTATAATACAATAATATGTTCTCATTTAATAAAAAGTAATACTTACGACATTTGGGTTGCCCCCTATCCCTCCATCAATCCGCCTGGAAGCAGCGTAGTGATGTAAGCTCCGGGCCTCCTCATTCCGTTTTGAGGAGAGGCCCGTGCACGCCAGTGAGCTCTTTAGTGGTTTATTATTACAAGCTATTCATGCTGGATTATATGTTGAAGGGCTTTTACAATATACGCAAAAACTCATAATACAGCTATTTGCTATTGTAATTTTCAAGTTAACGTCCTTTATATGAAGGTTGTACTAATACCTCGTCCTTAATCAATCGTTGCAAAGCCTTCCTTTGTGATGAGCTCTAAGTGTGTTTAGAGAGACAAAATTAATGTAAACAGTTCACAATATTATTATTAAGTTTAAGCACATAGTAAATAGGTAGATAAATTCCTTTAAACATATTTGCTACTTAATAATATTTACTATACTGTGGTTTAAGTTTGTTGAAAGGCGCCATCTGTTCGCTAGTACATGAACTTCTTCAAGCAAAGTTTCTATCAACGCCATCTACTGGCATTTTCCTAAACTAGCAAGTCACTGTCCGAGAACACAGTGCCTGTACGAACCTTGGAAAGTCTCGAAAACCCGTGTCGAAAGCGCTCCGGCACAACTTACTAGCAACGTGGCGAAGCTGATTTTGAACAGTCCATTTACAGAAGATTTAAAGAGTTCCAATACCAAATGACACATGAAACAAATGGTCACGGACTTACCAAATTATTGCTTATTAATATTTCTTCGCATTTTTTTAAGAATATGAGAATCAAATTATTTATAATGTGCGTCGGGACCATAACGTGTAAATCCCCTATTAGTAGTTGATTTACTACCTATTATGGTAGCAGAACTTACTCGTATTTGTATTAAGTGTTTAATTTAATACTATTATATTTTATAATGCGTCGTAAACGAGTCTGTTGGCACAGAATGCGCGCAACGCTAATTATTGTGTCAAAATTTTCGCTTTTGCTCCTTTAATCAAATATCATCTCGTGTTGTGTATAGAGATTGTATATATTTATCCAGTTATGTTCCACCGTTCATGTTCAACCAGCCACCATACTCACATGATAGAAACGCTTGCATCATTCTAGATAATGAGTGATGTTCTCCAGTTGAACTCTACATAGACTCTACCTACCTAGTAAAGTTTTACCACAACTTTGTACATCATCATGGTCGTTTTGGACTCAAACGAACCTCACTTTGCTTTGAACTACAATGTCAAGCTTCAAACTAAAATCTACATTTTACAAGAAAGATACTTATGAAAAAAGAAAAAACATATAATAAGTTATAATACACACGCCGAAGGAATAGCCACTGTCGCGTCAAAAAAATAACCTCCTTCGAACGCAGCTGGGTGAAAAACAAAGTAAACTCGTTTTTTTTAACAATGCTTACCTCCTCTTGGACAAATACAATGTATGTATATTCTATGAGATTCGCTTTTAACATCGGAATCACGCATTAACTAGGTCAACGAAATCAATGCAAAAACTGTATTTCTTTTTTTGGTCAACATTGCTTCAGAAAACTTACGCACTGACTGATTCTTTTTAAATGAATACACAAAGAACGATTTTGTGACCGAATTAAAAATAAATTTAACCTAATTGCATAACATTACCAACTATCTGTCTCAAAGAACATATAAGTAACTTTATTAGGTCGTTTGCTGTTAGGACAGATTGCGGTTCTAGGCTAACACATTATACCTCATGAAATTATAAAATAACATTTTGTTACGATAGTTTTTTAATCATGTGATGTTTCCAAATGTGTATTGAAGCATCGTTGGAAATAGATCAATATAATTTAATTTTCTGAATAGGTAACATATTCGACAGTCAACATTTGAACTGGGAATAGATAATCATATTAAAAGGCGGCGTAAAGGTATCAAAAAGCAGCGAACGAGACTGATTTGGACATAATGGCTCACAAACTTGTACCTACATAATGTTGATAGTTAAATATTAAGAAATTAAAGCTAAAAACTA
>DWLO01003978.1:0-10415 GCA_018245335.1 Dalla quadristriga | reverse complement strand
TGAGCAGGAAGTTGTGCGGCGCGCGAAACACGCGGATCACCTTCTCCTCCGCGGCCGACGCGAACACGGCGGGGGAGACGGCCGCGAGCGCCGCCAGGTCGTACCCGTGCACCTGCGGCCGCGCCACCTCGTGCCAGGAGCGCCAGGACACGCCGCCTGGGCACAAGTAAGTGGCAGCTGATCACACCCAGTAGAACCTGCAGGCTGATTGCGAGCCTATCGCATTCAGGTACGCAATCAGCCTGAATCATTCGTTCATCGGCTTGAAAACTATGTTCAAGGCGACTACTCTCGCTTTAGAATGTCATTGATTGCGAGGCCGACGTCTTTAAAGTTCAAATTTGCATGAAAAATCACATCAAGGCGATAGGCTCGAAATCATTATGATTCAGCATGAACCTGATGATCAGCATGATGATACTGATCAGCATTCAGTTACGCAATCAGCCTGCTGTATACACTCCGCGGGCGACTGTACTATACCCATTTTCAACGACAGGCAATATTATGGTTTAAGTACCTACATCAGTTTTTTTATATAGCCATATATGATGGACTCATTGTAAATAGCTATAAGACCTTTTGTACCATATTAGATGCAATAAATTATTATGATTTATGAAAAAAGCAGCGTCCCTGCTGAAGCGTCTACGTAGCAATTACAACAGTATCCTGATGATGATTGCTGCCAGGCTTGACTGTCCAATCAGAGACTACGCTTACCGTCAGGGCGGCGCCACGGCGCGTGCACCCTGGTGGTCTGGTCGAGGGAGGCGCTGAGGAGGTACCTCCCGCGCGGCTCCCACCTCGCGTCCTCCACCGCGCCGAAATGCCCCCCGCACACCACCGCCGGCTGCCAATGCTTCGATTCCTGCCGGTTTGTTTTATTTAATTTAATAATTTTTGTACACAATAGGACTAAAACTAAAACTTATGTGTAACTTAGTACAAAAGTACTGCTTATTTCTAACAGAAATCTCTTCTCTCTAATCTCTCTCTCACTCCAGCAGACCTGAGAATGGAAAGAGGATAGTTAAACAAATTTAGCGTGCACTATAAAAATAAAGTATATTTCCTTATAAATACCTACTTGTTTTATGTGTGGGTGTTTTCTCAGTGGACTATGACATGGGGCTCTTCAAACTAGGTGCAAACGAGCTCTCCTTCGGGGCCGGCGAGTGTCCATAGGCGACGGTGACCACTTACCAGCAGGTGGCCTGTCTGCTTGTTGGTGAGGCTAAAATCTATTTTTTTTAAATGTTCCTTTTGCGCCCCTTTTGAAGAACCCCATGGCACAGTCCACTGAGAAAACCTTAAACTTCATTTAAAATGTAAATTTACATGTAATGTTAAATAAACGGGCTTTATTACTAAACCACACCTCATCGAACATCCAGACGTGGAGCGACCCGTTGTACCCGTGGCCCAACAGCCTGCCCCCGGGGCCGAAGCGCCCGCCGTAGAAGCCGAGACCGCTGCCCCCCGCCTCGCCCACGCGGACCGCCTCCGCCCACGCCCCGTCGCTGCCTGGCTCCCACACGATCAGCGTCTTGTCCAGCGACGAGGAGAGCAGCCGGTAGACGGGTTTGCTGTCTGGAAGATATTGGAAGTTAATTGGAACAAGCCACAAACGGCAAAAAGCATGGGAGAAGTTCTTCAAACACAATATTCGCGGATTTCGGCTCCACAGTTATTTATCAACTATATCGCCGAAACCCTCGCACTTTTAAAAACAAGGTATTTGATTACATTACAGTTTAATTTATTGCAATTAACTCATCAGGTCGTCAGTTCACCTTCTTGAATAGTAGCACATGCTGCACTCTGTCCTAGGAATAGACCAGTAGCGCTGATTTTCAGTCCTTCGAATGGCGGTATACACTTACCCCCGTCAAACTGCCTGGGGTACCACTGCGCGCCGTACACCCAGCCCTCGTGGCCGGCCAGCACCGCGTCCAGCGTCACGGCCCAGGTCACACCGCACGCCTCGAAGACCTTCTCCTCCACCGCAATGCCCTTCGGCCGCGGCAGCGAGGAGCGTCGCTGGATGCGCCACAGACGGATTAACGTGTCTTGCGATGCCGACGCCAACATTATTGTGTCCCTGTCTACAAACAGAAAAGAAAAATAATTAGCGTCATGTTCATTCTTAGCGGGATTATACATTCCCGAAAACAGCAAGATGCAGCATGAGACCAAACATTGTCACAAAATTCGCGCATAGGTTACACCCTATAAAATGGTGTTGTGTGCTATCAGTTTCTTGCGCTTCTTTTATCATAGCAATAACGCTCACTTAGGATTGAGGCAATAGCAATATGTTTGTAGTATCTTAATATTGGTGACATTGGTAATAAAATATGTATAAAAAACTATATTTTCAATGAATAATTATATGTTATATACATTTCATACGATTTTAGGAACTGCTGTAAGTTTGCAATTTTGTGGATGACCCATTAAACAATAAACAACACCCACTTAGGTAGACTATGAATCAAAATGCAATGAACAAAGCTGATGCTTTAATTACACAGTGAACTTGGTACAAAGGTAAGCTGTGGGTGGTCACTTCCCTAGACCATGGACAATGATGATAACTGTAAAAAAAATTGCACACACCTACATCCAAAACATCCAGCCCTCGGACCCAGTCCTCATGTCCAACCAGCGTGTGTACCCTGTGGACCTCCTCGTCCCCAGCAAACATGTGTATCTTGTGGTCATCCAGTGCACAGAATAGCACAGGCCTATTGGTTGTTGGTAGCATGTGTGCATGTAAAGTGAGACTCAGCCCTGAGTGAAGGTTTATTGTCTGCTTTAGAGATGTGTTACCTGGAATTGAAATAAGGAAAATTATTGTTTTCAATTTGTTTACATATTGGCAAACTGAGATTTGTTCCAAAAAAACATAATAATGGTGGTAAAAAATAGATTCTAACCATTTTTTCTCTCCCAAACTCTAATATTTGAATCAATGCACCCTGTATAAACTATCAAGTCATCGGCATTAGTGTAAACTCCATGTATACAAGTAACTCCATCGCCATGTCCTGTAAGAGTACTCGAGACAACCCATTTTCCATCTTTCAGTGACCAAACTGCAGCACTTTTATCAGCTGAACAGGACATGAATTCTGATGATGTCCCATCATTTTTTGTCAGCCACTTGACAGAGTTAACTTTATTGCGGTGATGGCTGAGAACAGTCAGAGGGTCTTTGCCTTTTTCTTCCTGTAAAAATTAACAACATAAGCATGTAAGATTATAAACACAAGCTAGAAACTAGCTAGTAAGACGTGATAGATAAGCAATTGCAAAATCACATGTCTTTCAAGCTTCAAAGACCTAAACTTTACTTACTGTGTCGTACACAACCACAGCATGAGACGCGCCATAACATATCAGACCATCCTTGTTCCAGTCAACTATTTCAGGAATCCGATTGCAAGCTACACTTGTATACACTTGACTCACAGAAACATTCATTTTTGCAAATTACAATTTGTTTGTTTTGTTTGTTGAGGTTATGTTTACAGTCATCTGTAAAAACTGTCAACTGGACATATGACATGACACGACACGACTTGTGCGCGATCAAATTCATACTTCCATTTCCTCAGTTTCCTCTTCAAAATCCAAACAACAAATACAAACTGGAGTAAAATTAAATTTACTTAAACTGCTTACCTGTTTTAAATTTGAAGTTATTTCTACCTATCTTGTATTTCTTGTTGGGATTAAATTTGTTATTTTATTAAAATAATGTAGATATTTGAACCTACCAATATTTTAGCGGGAAGCCATGACAATTACATGAGCATGACATACTCGATGGTCAGAAAAATAACATAATAATAAAACTAAAATTCAATAAACACTACGCCAATTATTTGAAGTTCGATCGTGAAGTAAAATTTAACTGTTAAAATAAAAATTATTCAAGGATTTACGATATAATCTAAAAATGCCTGACATAATGATATCGGGTATACCTGTAAGTTTTCCTTTCGAACCCTACGATGTTCAAAAGACATACATGGAGAAAGTGATCGAAAGTCTACAAAACAATACTAATGCTGTTCTGGAGTCTCCAACTGGTACAGGGAAGACGCTAAGTTTACTGTGTTCCTCACTAGCTTGGCTTTTAGTGAAAAAGGCACATTTACAAATGAACGCGCAGCTCGGCAACTTCTCCGAACATAGTGGAATTAGTGGCATGATAAATGAAAATTTAAAGACCGCAGCGGGCAAAAAAGATAACATGTCATGGGGTATGCCAAAAATTATTTATTCTTCTCGAACTCATTCCCAGCTGACTCAAGCCATGCAAGAGTTGAAGCGCTCCAGTTACCGGCACGTTAAAGCAACGGTCTTAGGATCTAGGGATCAAATGTGCATTCACCCAGAAGTTTCTAAAGAGACCAACAACATGAATAAAGTTCACATGTGCCAGCTCAGAGTTAAATCACGTACATGCTTCTTCTATAATAATGTTGAGAACAAAAAGGATGACAGATCTGTGAAAGGGGATGAGATATTAGATATTGAAGATCTTGTGTCTGTTGGCAAAAAACTAAAATGTTGTCCCTATTACCTCTCCAAGGAACTTAAACAGGATGCTGACATAATATTCATGCCTTATAACTACTTATTGGATCCAAAGTCAAGGAAAGCTAATGGAGTGGAGTTGCTGAACAATATTGTTATCCTGGATGAGGCACACAATGTGGAGAAGATGTGTGAGGAGTCTGCTTCACTTCAAATTAGGACAACAGATGTTGCTCTTTGTATTGATGAAATAACACATATAATGAGATCATTTAGTGAAACCACTGAAGACCAAATGGAATTGATTGATAACAATCAACCAAAAGATTTCACATGTGATGATCTTTGTATACTAAAAGAAATGGTGCTGGCATTTGAGAAAGCTATAGATGAAATAGTAATAGGCACTGAAGGCTCTACATTCCCAGGTGGTTTTATATTTGAAATTCTTTCAAAAGCAGAGATAAGGGATCATAATCAAATGTCTATTATAACTTTAATAGAGAACCTTATACAGTTCTTGTCTACATCCAGTGCCTCACCTTTCCAAAAAAAAGGTGTGGGTTTACAGAAACTAGTTGATTTATTAAATGTTGTATTCAGTGGTACAACACATGCATACAAAGAAAGAGTAAAACTGTGTTACAAAGTGCATATTCAGATTGAAGATAAAAAGAGCAATAATAAGAAAACTGAGGGTTGGGGTGCCTTGAAGCCTGGTAATTCAAAATCTGCTGAAAGAATTCTAAGCTACTGGTGTTTCAGTCCAGGATTTGGTATGAAGCAACTTTTAGATCAAAATGTGAGAAGTATAATTTTGACTAGTGGAACTTTAGCTCCCTTGAAGCCCTTGATATCAGAATTGGGGATTCCAATTGATGTGCAGTTGGAAAATCCTCACATAGTTCAAGGTAGCCAAATATGTGTTAAAATAGTCAGTCACGGACCCGACTCTGTTCAGTTAAATTCAAATTATCAAAACAGAGACAATCCAAAATACATTTCCTCAATGGGTAGAACGATTCTGAGTTTTTGTCGAGTCATCCCCGATGGCCTTTTAGTTTTCTTCCCATCATATCCAATCATGAATAAATGTCAAGAAATGTGGCAAGTTGAAGGGATTTGGTCAAGCATCAATAATATCAAACCAATATTTGTGGAACCACAACGGAAAGATACTTTTAATGCAATCATCAATGACTATTATGCAAAAATAAACGATCCTACCACAAAAGGAGCATGCTTTATGGCAGTGTGCAGGGGCAAAGTATCAGAAGGATTGGACTTTGCTGATACGAATGGAAGAGCTGTTATCATCACTGGTTTACCCTTTCCTCCGCTAAAGGACCCAAGAATAGTATTAAAGAAAAAATATTTGGAAGAACTAAGATTAAAAGCAAAAGATTTTTTATCCGGAGATGAGTGGTACTCTTTGGAAGCAACAAGAGCTGTAAATCAAGCTATTGGACGAGTAATAAGACATAAAAATGATTATGGGGCAATTTTACTTTGTGACAGTCGATTCAATAGTCCTAAATTAAAGGGTCAATTATCTGCATGGCTTCGAGATTATATAAACGTATCAAATAGATTTGGAGAAACTGTAAGTGAGGTATGTAGATTTTTCAAATCTGCAGAATCATCACTGCCAGCTCCTAAATTAAGACCACTACTTCCACACGAATCAAATAATTTGGCAAGAGAGACTGATCATGTCAGTAACTCAGGTGTGTCTTTTCCTGTTGTTAATTCAAGAGTTATAAATAAAAGTGCTAACAGAAAATCTGTCAGTCAATATCCCAATTCAAATGAAGTTTATGCAGATTTTTCTATGGATTTTTATAAAAATGCTAAAGCATCAGTTTATGTGAATGAATTTAAACCAAAAGAAACCAAGGAGCTATTTAGTGCTCTTGATTCTACCAATGATTCCGTGCAGAAAACATCAAAGTCCTTAGTGACAATCCATAAAAGGAATATGGAAGATAATAGCAGCAGCGTCGTGGCCAAAAAAAAGAAATTAAAGATCAAAGCTTTTGGGTTTGAGGAAAACTTGAACAGCAATGGTGAATCCTCTACAGTAGAGCGAGTAGCCCCTACTTCGTTAATAGATTTTGTTAAGGAAATTAAAACCCTTCTAGAAACTGAGCAATATAAACAGTTCCAAATGTCAATATCTGCTTACAAAAAGGAAGGTCAATATGCACCATTTGTCAATACATTGTCAAGTTTACTTAAAAATAGGAAATTGTTCTACTTGTTTAAGGGCATGAAGAGATTTCTGAAGGAAGAGCATAAAAGTCGTTTCCAAGAATACTGTGATAATGTTAATTTTGATCATTCATGATATTGTTAAATAGGTGTAAATTGTGTTTAGCCAAATTATTTTTTATTTATTTATACTATCGCTACTAACTTGTTATAAGTGCTGGTACATTGATGATTAAAAAAAAATTAGTGGTGAAAAAAATATTGCATTAGTGGTTCCATCAGGAGAGATCCATGACAATACCATGATACATAGGTAACTGAGCATAGTAAGCATTTTAAGCATGAAAATTGTTAATCAATTGCATTCAATGTTGTAAATTTGTGATGTTAATTTAATGATATATTTATAATAATTCTTATGTAACAAAGATTTTAAATCAAACAATTTATTATGAAAACACGGTTTTTATTCTACATATTAAATTATTTTGTATATAACTAAAATACATTCTTAGAAGGTTCATTGATTTTGTTCGTAATTTCTACGGAGTTTATTCTTAACATAGTCTGTTGTGCTCTTTGAAAATTGATTCTCATAAATTGCTTCCTCCTCTTCTTTTTGAAGTGTGTCCTTGTGTGGGATAGGCCTTTGGAGATGACTGTTGCAGTGACATTGACCAAGCCTGGTTGTACAAGAGGCCTTCCAATAAGCGAGAAGTCTTTGGTAGCCGCTAGGAGAACTTTGTCTAATCTAATTTGATCGCCTATATTAGGGGGCCAGTAACCTTCCACCACCAAAAGATCTCCATCTGTGACGCGCCATTGCTTGCCCAGAAGGTGTACGATAGCAAAATTGCGTGATGCCTTCTCTTCAATGAGATTATTGCAGGTTGCTATTATATCCTTTGTTGTTTTTTCGACTGCCGAGTTTGCATTTCGGGTTGAGGCGAGATTAGTTATGTGTCTTGAAATAATACCTCCTGGAATTATAAAGTTTTTAACTTAAATTCACGTTTATCATGAAATTAATGACTACTAGAAGGAAATCTCAATGTGAATGAATTGGTTATTGGGGTTTTAGATACACACTTACCGTATCCATTGTTAAAAACACTGGCGAGCTTTTGCAAGCCGCTTCGTATTACCGACATTTTAAAATATAGAGTAATACAAAATCACCCAGTTACTTGTTCTTACTCAATACTATTTTCTTTTATTAAACTAATAAAATATAACCTCACGCATGTCGCCTTTTGTTGTTATGTCATTCTTATGTCATGTCACTTTCAAATGACATTTCTAGTAATAGTTTTGAAACATACGGAAAACTTAAAAAATACTAAGGAAAATTAATATGATTAATCCTGTAATTTTTTTTAAATAGGTGTTTATATATTGCCGCAAGTTTTATATTATTTGGTGGGTTAAGTTGATGTTAGTACATTTCGATGTCAACACCATCTATTGAAAACTTGTTATTGTTTGGTCTTATTTTCATGGAGATGCAATAGATAACGGTAAAATAATTTAATTAACGTTTTTATCGATACCTGCTACACTGTCGCCAACTCGCACTTTAGAGTCTGCGCGACGCCAACGCCGAGCCGCGCCGCCGCTGTGGCCGTCGCACGCCAATAGTAAATTGCCTATCACCCTCAGAACTTGCTTTAGTATTGTTCTGAGCTATCGCCCTCGGAACTAAAGTAGGTAGAGTAAGTAGGCACCTATTTAGGTATTAGGAAATATAAATTTAACTTTAATTTGATAACGTTAACCTTCTATTCTACAATATGTGATTGATGAGAATAACAAACATACATGGACCGCTCTTGGACATCAGCAACAAACCTCGAATAGGGCTGGCCGAAGGGACTGGATGTTGGTTTAGTTTTAAAATAATCCTGCCTGTTGGTAGGTTGAAGTTTGTAAAAGTGTAGTGTTTAGTATTTACCTAATCGCTGTCTTATCGTAATGGTAGTATGTTAACGTTAAGAGCGCCACGTGGGTCGCTGGTTAGACCGGCTCCAGAGTATGGAAATGTGGATGGGTTTAGAATTAGATAAAGAAAAAGAAATATATTTATTCAAAGGTTAAGTACTACTTATATTAAATAAGTCTTACCTGCTACAAAATAGGCAGATGGCCGTAGGTATGTAGCATATCCTCCGAACGGGTTCAGTCTCAGCTCTGACGCGTGAGAGCACAGCATTGCTGATATTCCAGTCTGAAGCTATCTTTCATGACGGACGCTCCCGGCGTTACCGGGTACCTGCGTGGAGGAGTTCCATGGTGCAATCATGTAATGTAAGCCTTGAGATCATGGGCGCTATCAAAATACCATGGGCATTGTTACTTATAATCATCGATGACGTTGACGGTACCTCACTATCTACCATACGCAATGCTTAAGCAATACACGTGCAAGGGAGCCACCCTCTGCCAATGCTGCGCTCTACATGACATGATCGCTCGATCGGACGTGTTTGAAAAAATCATGAAACGCAATTCGGTGGCGCGTTGGTCAGTGACCCTGTTTGACGAGTCGTGGGTCCCGGGTTCGCTCCCCGGTCGGGGCAGAAATTTATTTTATTTTATATTATTATTTACATAAAAGTTTTGGGCTTTAAATTGTGTTGTTTTCTGCGTATGTCCGCCCCCCGCAACACGAGGAATCCTAGCGCGGGGCAGTGAGTGCGTAAGCGTTTTTTTTTAAACCTACTCATGACCATCGCGATGTTATTTCGGGTAATAAAGATAACGCGCTTTCTTTGTCCCTTTGGGCGTTACATTTGTGGTTAATTTTCATTTCACCCGTGGACCATTCCACGATTACCTCGACTTCGTCGGTTCTCAGTCTCGTGGAATAATCAAATTTGTTTTTTTTTGGTTGGGCCTCTTATGAATGTCAAGTCATAAAGAGCTTTTTAACGACTACTCTTCAATTAACGTCCTAGCTTGACACGGGTCCGCGATACATTAGGTAATTAGCCGCAAGGTATTTTACCCTTGAATTTCCGAGTTTTATGCACAAGCTCATAAAGAAGCGCTCGTCTCGCGGCGAGTATCAGTGGATGGGTGACCGCTAGGCAAACATTCATGAGGGCTTCCGTGCTTTGGAGTGAAAAAGAATAAGAAGAAACAGAAGAAAATCCTCTGCCGCGCATGGCTGTCTAAGCGCAGCACTCAGGGCACAGATTTTACTCTGGATTTCATGAATGTATTAAGATGTACGTTTCGGAAGTGTAAGTGTAGCTTTGCTGCAACTTATTTTGTTTTTATTTGACTTAACAAGGCTCACTAACTAATATAAAAATAGTGGCCCCCAGTAGAGCACGGGTGTCTCCTCACAACTGACGGCTGGAGCGTACACAATCACGCTGCTCCAATGCGGATTGGTGGAGGGGTCAGTAGCCAACCCGAGTGTCGGTAGTTTGCCGGCCGTCTGGAGGCCTCCGACAAAGCTGATAGTAACAAATCTCGGTCCATTTTACTGTAATTTTGATGTTAATCAATTTTAAAGACTCGGTGGCGCGTTGGTTAGTGACGCTGTCTGATGAGCCGTTAGTCCCGGGTTCGATCCCCGGCCGGGGCAGACATTTGTTTGGCAGTTAAATATTTGTACTCGGGTCTTGGGCGTTAAATTGTGTTGTGGC
>DWLO01003977.1:0-10417 GCA_018245335.1 Dalla quadristriga | reverse complement strand
GAACAACAATTATTTCACGGCAGAAATGGGTGTGGCGGTGGTACCGCCCCGGGCGAACCGTATACAGGCTCTACCACGTACCAATTCATATAAATTCCTACATTAGACTCAGTAAACTTTCTTTGTAATGCAAATTATCTTCACTGTTTAAAATTTTCTGTATTTCGAGATTTCACGCGATCGAGTTCCCGAGCACTCCGTAGTGTTAAATAAAATTGCTACGCGAATAGTAAGTAAGTACGTACTTCCTGTGTTACATACCAACCGAACAATAGAACACCGCGCGTAATTGAATCTCAGCGTCCTTTTTGTTCAAATTACAAAACGCCCTACGACCTAAGGCATCCACCCGCTGCTAACAAGGCTCAATATCAAATGATAAGGGTAAAATGTCCAACGACTCACCTACTTAATCGTATATCGAACGAGAATAAAAGAAAAGCTTTGGAGACGCGTTTCATGTTACAGCCCTCGTTAACAGCAAGATGGATGGTATTTTGCTCTGTTCATACCTTATGCCTCCGCCATCTTACCGACTATTACGGCGATGAAATTGCCTAATCACACGCTTGCTTTCATTTCTTCTGATAGGTACGCTATACCTACGCATTTTAACATGATTTTATTCGTCTATCTAGTGCTAGTACTTAAGTTCTTTGTCATGTTTACCGAACGAATGAAACTTTATAGTGCCACTAGTCCGGTAATTTGTAGCGATTGGACTACTGCGTACTATGCTACTGCCACAAAAAAAGATGCTTGAATTCGGTAGGTCAACCTTGTATACTGTATAATCCAAAGCATGTTTCACCCAGTTGTGATTGTTCTATCAACATGCATTGGCAATTGCGAGTACTTAGTTCTGATAACAATATAATAGTAGGTTACGTCTTCGTATTGTTCAATCGAGCTAATTAGATATGATAATGGAACCGTACTAACAAATATTAAATAATCAGAAGAATAGGCTTGAGATGTGGTATTAAACATTGGGTTCACAAGAAAAATCATGTGAAACAACAGTCGATCGGTCCTTTCGAAGCTTCGGCGTTTCGTTTCGGAGCGATTGTCTCGGGGTGCTGATGTCTTCTCAGACAGAATATCTCTATTCTTGAATATAGCATTAATCCTTTATAACGACAGTGTCCATGACAAGATCATTGAGTAGATAGACGTGTTAAACAATGTCAACAACGCCATTCTTTGAAATTGTTACTAGACTTACTGGCGATGGAAGCCAAGGCCGGGACCTCAAATTTACTCGTAATTTCTTTACCGACCTTCCCATATCAGGCAAGGTGAAGCCTCAAGCAGAAATAATAGCAACACACACGCAACCCTAACATTTCTCCCTGATCTCCGATTTGCCAACCGATGTTTTCGTATAAATGTAACTGCTAGTCTAAGGGCATCTTTTAATTTAATGCATATGGATAAAACCTCATGAACGCATGAACGTCATGACCCCGATCACCTTTGTAAAACATACCTGACATTGAAACTGTTGTAGGTAAGTGTAGAAATTACGATACTTCCATAGTCAGACTTGGTGTGATATTTATACTTTTGAGCTATCGAATAAAAATGTTTAGCTCTCCTTATCTGCTACCAGAAATTTATTGAATTTTAAGTTGGTACGTAATGTAACATTAGTTTAATTTAGAACAACTGTGATTACACAACATCTAATATTTAAAATACAGGTCAACCAATATCCTAATATACTATAATTCCTTTTGTTTCATGATATATGTATACCTCCTTATGCTTTTTTTGTACACAATACATACTGGAATCGTAAAGATGTAAGTCACATCAAACTAGGATGAACATTTTGGAGGCTTATCTATACATACCTACCCATAGCAGAAATAGTTTTTTTAAAATATTAAAACAATACCCAAGAAAAGAATTGATTGCGTGGGTAGCTCCGGAACGTATTTGTCTTTAATATGTTACTGTTATTTAGTGATGTTTATAAAATAACCCCACGTGATTTCTCCCCAGGCTACCACCAATGACACCCAATCAGACGAGCTATAGCGCATTTCCCAAGGTAGAACATTTCATTATTTTTTATATGGTTACGGTTAACTAATCACAAAACTAGTTTTAACATATCCTAACAATTCCTTCGACGCATGGATGTACTCATGGTGGATTAAAACTATCGTCTAGTAAACCAACGGCAAATTCTTTTGTTGCTTAAACAAATTAGGTACACGTGATACATACATTACATACGAGGAATGATAAGAAGTAGATAAACTGTGGTTGAGTAGACAAAGCCTAACTTTACTTATTTTTTGAGGTAAGCAACCTTTTTCTTACCTCACTCGGTCGAACGAGTTGAACAGGCAAAAGGTAAAAGGATCCGCAGCCCGCTCACGCGGAAAAAACCGTCCATATTACTCGTTCCTTCGTAGTCGTAGCACAAACTAGGGCAATTTTCTCAACAAGTTACTCCTCAGTATATACCCCAACCCAATATCCCTGAATAAATCTTCAAGATGCACATATAAATATTCACATGTTCTGCCAGTGCGGCGCATATTACAAATTCACTATACTTTGTCCCTATATTATTGGCTTCGGCAAGTGGTTATTGGCGGGTTGTTAACATTTCGGCCTCTACTCGGGGCACTGAGTTCAAATGCCAGGCACGACGTCTTTCGGTCGTCGTTCGGACGTACGTTCAAACAATTAAATATTATTTACTTGTTTATGAGTTTATTATTTACTTATAAGGGGTGATGCGACCACCTCAGCCCTCAGGGGTAGCATAGCAAGGCATCTTTGACCAGCTTTGAATAGGACCAATAATACTACAATACTACAATTCCTAACTGGCCGATAACTAATATATACTAACAGGACTACCTTACACTAATAGTCCTAACTCCCATTGTTCTAAGACTAAACATTACTAACCAACTAAAATTCCTATTAAGACATACTAACCTTATATTAACAACTACTTAAAAATTAAGCGGACGGATTAAGAACCAATCACGAAGGACTATGGAATTTTAAAATGACAGTTATGCAACTAATTCCTGAACACAGATGGTGAGATGGCTATAGTGAGCGCGCGCTCGAAAATAATTAACGCCAAACATCATTTACCAAAACAATTTTTTTAGAAATGATTATTTACTATTTTGTTTGAATAATTCCGTGTAATAATTCGTAAAAACATAGTTATGGCATAGAAAATAATTAGAGTCTACATGAAAATAATTTTTTCACGAGAAAATTTCAAGTAATTGAGTTTTCTTTTTTGGGATACTTAGATCATATACCTAGTTAAGAAACATATATTCAAAAATGAGGTTAATAATTCAAAAAACAAAGGAAGTGAGGGGAATTGAAAACAAACTTACACCGAGGTACCTTAACAAACTGGATAAACTTACGCTAAGTCCCCTCGAGGTTTGTCACATATGTCCATGGACAGCAGTGGCAGTGATTGCATGCCGTTTGCTATTCTGATCAAATAAAAAAGGGTGAGCTACGTACACACACATCTTTAAAAGTTTGAGCATTCAGGATTTATTAAATAAAATTAATATAACAGCTAATTGCGAACTGTTTGTTTGTTTGTTGTACACTCAGACAAAATAAAAGCCACAGAGTGACATTTCAAAAGTACTTAACTACATTAAACTACGGAGAGATTATTTGGATTGTAAATTTGTTCTGTAGCTCAACTTCCAAACATCTATATGCACGTCAAATAAGCGTACTATTATCAGCTAATGTTTGTAACTACAGCGCCCAAATACGTATAAAGACTATTACGCGAAGACATAGACGACAGTTTTTCACAAAATGCCTGCCATCCTTGTATGAAATAACCACTCCACATATTCATTTTCTCTATGATTCCCACCCTACCCTGCCAAACTTGTTGTAGAGGCACTGGTAGACCCCATCAACACGTGAACAAAACTCTTCTCGGGTGGAGAAGAGGCCCGTGCCGTTTGCTCAATAGTCAATACTTCGCGGATTGTAGCAATTAAATTTCAGGAAATCCAATTGTATTAGGAACAATAAAAGAAATAGTATGTATGGTATGTACTAAAAATAGCAAATCAAATTGTTTGCTTCGATAAAAATACGTTAAACGTACGTGGAAATTGCAAGTGGCTTTGACGCAACGCCGCCGGAGAGTAATCTACAATGCAAATTAGCACTAGTTTGTTACTGGCGGGACAAGAGATTGCAAAATCAAGTTTCTAACGTAGTTAAGAAGAGAGCACATGGTACAATAATTTAACTTATCGAGTAAGTATCCATCACGTCAGAAAATAAGCAAGATTTAAATTCTTAACAAGATTTTCAACCCATGTCCTTTCATCCATGTTCCTTTTATAAGCAAAACAATTGCTATCGATCCATCTAACATACACACCACTTATCAAAAACATTTATTTGAGATAATTTGTTATCAAGTAATAAATTGATTAGTGAACAGCAATTCAAATAATTATGTAAGTGTTAACATTTGCGAGTGCTGCGTGATATGCATGCGCTCTTGGCGCGCAACCGGCTCGGTGCGTGCTCGCATTTTGCAACGTAATAGTTGAAGTGTGTTTTCCCATAACTTGGTTTGCTCTTCTACAATTCCTTGTCGAGAGCTGATCGCGCGTTGGTCCTGAAATGAGGCAAGGGTTTTACTAGAGCCAAATTTACCTCCCAGATTTTATAATACCAATAACTTGTTTATCATTATTTACGATGAAATGAACATTGACCAACAGAATGAAACAAACTTCATAACATTATTCTTAATTGGAGATTGGAGCCCAGTTATTACTAGAGATCGGTTCTCATCGATCTCACAGGGTTCTGGTGTTTCCACTACAAAACCCCTTTGACAAATACTTTAGTGGAATATAATGGTTTGTACGGTAATGATATACTATAGTTATTATATGAACTTTGTTCTTCGGGAACATTGAACAACGATTTTTTTACGTCGGAGAACGAATATTGAGTCGGGCTTAAAAAATTTGAACCACCCACCTCTTCTAAATTCTTAACAATTTCTTCCATATCAGCTACCCTTTTTTTCAACGCTTCCATTTTCGATGGTTTCCTTGGGGACTGCATTGAATTTTTCATTTCGAACTTTACCGCTTCTTGCAAACTTTCTGCTTTTGTAATTTTTTGCCTCAAGTTTTTCCATTCAACCTCCTTACTATTCAACTGGTCAGTCAACTCTTTAACTTGATTTTTTAGCGGTTCCATTTGTGAGTTTATATTAATGGAAGTCGCTTCATAGACTCGTTTCTTTTGCTCGTATTGCTGTTGAACTGCCTGAAAGTCTTCTTTTATAGGTTTTATTTTATCGGCTAAAGGTTGGAGTTCTTGACGAACTTGAGATAATTTCTGCGCAGTTTGTGCTACAACCTTAAAAGAGGTATTATAACTTTTAAATTACTAACCAACATTTGTTAATTTATTATTAATTATTAATTAACACGAAACTTTCTTAGCAGATTAATATTTTATACTTTGACCTTTTGTACATTTAACGTTACCTGAGATAAATCATGCAAAGACTTTTTAGCTAGCTCCGAGGTTTTATTTGAAGTTTTTTCTACTATTTCGTCATCGTCTACTCTCAGTTTTTTGTGATTTACCAGGGCCATTTCCACCGTGGGGTCATTGGTACTCAAAATATGAAGCGTTCTTGTTAAAATGCCCGCGTCTACCTGAAATTAAGCCTCAAGTAATATTGTGGAACACAGCCACAAGTTATGGAAGAGGACGGCACAACACAGGAAATGGAAAGCTCTGGGGAGGCCTAAGTTGAAAAGCAAGGCGATATATAAAAAGAAAAAAAAATGTATCCGGTGTCTATCTCGTTATCGTAAATAAAGGCTATTATTATTATTATTGTCCGTCTGCCTACAATAATTATGCTAAGTAAACGTAAGTCATAAAGTATTTTTAATTTATAGCATAGAACTTAAATATTTTAAAAATTACATTTATCTGTCATTGTTTGGAAGTATTTAATTTAATAGTTTCATAACACTATAGAAAACATTATTCCAAAAATACAAACCTTAAATGTAGAAAGATTAGCTCTTTGTCTTTTATAGACGGTGCTTTTGGTTCGTAAAGAATTTACGTATTTCTTTAGCTCGTCGCCGCGCAAAACCATATCTCCAAGGAGTTGTCGTACCTTAATGGACAAAAGTAAAAATAAGCAAGTTATAAATATTTATTTTGATGTTTCCTCGGTAACTACCAATTTAATTCGAATGACAATTTAAATAGACTTCGG
Source organism: Dalla quadristriga (assembly GCA_018245335.1). NCBI lineage: Eukaryota > Metazoa > Arthropoda > Insecta > Lepidoptera > Hesperiidae > Dalla > Dalla quadristriga. The sequence goes on along the minus strand of DWLO01003977.1, from coordinate 4,119 downwards.
GCTACAACAAGTCGCAAAATCTAAATCCTAATAGCCGGTCGCATCAAAGCGATTCTTTCGATATCAATCTGAAAGGAAATAGCGTAGAAATTATCCGGACCGAATCTCGACGCTTCGACGTAATGACCGATTACTCGAAATGGGGAAAATGCCGTATCTGATCGACGCGAGGCGCTGATGATTGTCGCGACCGGCCACTCTCGTAATAGTAAACGCTGCGGCTATCTCAATCGTTTATCGTTGGTGTAAAAGTTATGAAAACAGGAAAATTCCGACTTTCTGCTCATCTGCACGGTTAATAATTGATATACGTTTATGTTTAAAATATGTATGCCAAATCTGTATACGGTTAAGATCAAATCGCTCTATTACGCTCTATAAGTGGTTGGTTATAGTTTATAGTTAAAGCTGTCCATTGCAGTAGTCACATAATGTTAAGAGGTTTATCCAAGACCTGCGTCCTGCAGTGGGCTGCTAATTATATTGAAACATCGATACTGTACGCCTGTAGGACGACCAGGGCACCCTGGTGGCACTTCGAGGCTACGAGCCAGCTAGTGGTTATATTTTATAACCGCTGTCGTATTTAGGAGGGCCCGGTTGTCAGTTGTTGTTTCGTTATTATTATTATTTATTATTTTTTTTGAACCTTAATCTAGGTGTTACAAAGGGCGGACTTAACGCCTGTTGGCATTCTCCACCAGTCAACCCAGTAACAGTACAGTACTAACAGTAGCAGTCACAGCCGCAAATCCTTGTTGAAGACCTTTTGACGGTCAAAAGCCTTTCAACCCTTAGGTTGGTGCAATCTTCACTCAACAGCCTGATGGTCGGAATACGCTCCAGGCCTTCCCAGTGATGAGAAGAGACTAATGGGTTGTAGGCAAGGTACTTGGGACTGCTGGTCGACCAGGGTTACATCGTTGAATTTCAGTGCAGCCTCGAGCTTATGCATGCGGCCGGCGCTGGCATCATGCTTGCAACGGATTACCGTTGACTGCTAGCGTAGCGGCACCAACTTGTCTGAGGCCTGTGTGCAGACAGAATACGTTGTAGGCAGATACTTGGGACTGCAGGTCAGCCAGGGTAGCTTCGAGGTCCTTCAGCGCGGCCGCGAGCTCGTGCACGCGGCCGGCGCTAGCGTCCTTGTTGCGCCGGATGACCGCCGCCTGCTGGCGGAACGGCGCCAACTTATCCTCGCGCGGGCCCGCCTCCGCAAGCCGCCGCTGCACCAGCTGCTCTACTTCGCTGTTCGCTGCCGCTATCTGTTGAGCCGAAAAATAAAAATAATGAAAATCAATTCTGACAAGGTCCGAGTCCTGGCTTCGATTCCCAGTCGGAGCAGACATTTTTATGGCAGAAAAATAAATGTTAATTTTCAGGTGTTTTGCGATTTTCATTGTGTATATCTACGATCAGGGAATTCTAGGCTAGGTTTCAACGACGTTCCTAAGCATTCCTAAACAATTAATTTATTTTTAAGAAAACCATTATTGGTTAAATATTATAAATTATATTATTGGTTATATAAAGTTATTTTTAATTAGTTGAAATTATGCTAGGGCATAAGGGATAGATACCTGTAATGTTAATGGAAAGTTTTTATGAAATAAAAAATAAAAAAGAACATTATTAAAATAATTATAATTTAAGACAAGGCAAAACTGTTTTATAAGATATAAATAACAGACCGACCGAAGTAACCAAAATATATTGTTTAAAGAAGAATAAATTGAGCCACTAGATACCTAATAGGTAATTTCTACAGGAAATAGGTCACAGACGCCGCGAATTTATGTTATACAGCGCCGAAACGTCTTTGTATAAATTGCGATCATAAATCAGAACTCGATTTTCCTCGATGTCCCGAATAAGCTTCTAGTTTCCCTCCCCTAATCATTACCTTGTCCTGAACGACAATTAAATCGGTGCGAGTGGGGTGCTGCTCCACCACTATAGACTGCATGATGTTTAGCTCCCTTTGTAGGTTTGTAGCCTCCTGTGGAAGCTTTTCCTTTATAAGATAGGTATTTAACTGAAATTATAATCAAAGTGTTAATTAGTATTTTACACGAATTGTTTATGAAATTTAAAAAAATGCATTGATATCTATTTAACGTAAGGTGAATCTTTTCGATGTAAAGGACCAAATTGTTTATGTACTTAAATAAAATATTGTTATGACAATATACAAAAATACACGTTAATACCTACAAGGACACATTGCGGTCACACATTGCGACAGAGATTTATGTAAATCATGTTTTGAAATGATCTTTAACCCTTATCGAGTAGTCTGTCAATACATTTTAATGAAGACAAATGTGTACCTGTATTTCTTCTTGAAGATGTTTAATGACATCATTCACACTGTTAGGTGTAGCACTTTGACCGTGAATCATATTTAAATATCTTTTGAGCTGATCCGTTGCTAATTTAACTTGAGATTGTTGCAGCTCATACTGAAAACGAGTTCAACATAAGAATACATTTTTGTACCTAGCAATAATTTCAGAATTAAAAATCATACCTATTATATTTATACATACTTGAGATTCCAGTTCTTTTGCCCTTTCTTGCTGTAGCCTCAAATCCTTACTTATGTTCAAAAACTCCTCTTTATCAATAACGTCAACAAGATTAACTTGAACATTCTCTAACCTCTTGATTACTAGAATACCACAGTAAAATATTACTATCTTAATCATTCCAAAGAACTCCACCCAGTAGGGAACTCATCGGTCTCTATTTATTTAATATTAAAGTCAAATAAATACTTCAATCTGTAGTCAATAGATATTTTGTAGACTACCTACCTTTACCTCTATTACGAGCTTGCTAGTTTGCTTACCTTATCTTGTTCATCAACGAAGGTCATTACAATTTTATGGAATAAAAACAGGAAACACTTAGTTCAATTTACCTTGTAACCGAAATTGACAATATACAACGTTATCTGGCAAGTAGTCATTCGTTTTGACAGTTTTTAACTTTCTAAAATCGTCTTAGGTCAATTTAGGTTACACTACATTGAACAATCTGCAGACGTTGTTTTCAGAAATGAGCGTTAAAGAATCATAATTCCGTTGCCCGCGATAGTAGGTACGAGTATATTCTGGTTAAAATAAACTACATATACTAATAAATACAAATGAAAAAAATACAAAATGTTTCTAATTGATAAAACTGGTAATAAAATTGGTAGAAATAAAAATAATAAAATCAGTTTTAACATTAATATCGAAATAAACTAAACCATATAACAATATAAAATAGTCAAACAAAATACTTTATAGACATACATAAATGCACAATTCACATATTATATTTTCAAATTATACATGTCACGGGTCACAAATAGGAAAATTGAATTAAATTAAGTGGCAATTTTTAAAGAGCTTAGTATAATTACGATTATGGATGCTCCATTATCTCCCATGCTTCAAGCTATTCACCCATTTAAATAGGCCGATATTATATAAGTTAAGTGCATAAAACAGCTATGTATATTTTTACCAATGTCTCTTTCAACTGCCATTTCTTTAATATCGTTAATAATTTCTGTGGCGCTCTCCTTCTGTAGTATCCTCGTTCTTTTATGGACATCTTTAAACTCGTCTATTAAGTTCTGGTACAAATCTAATAAATCTTGAATATTGTTATTACGAGCGACATCTGTTGGGATGTCAGGAATCTTCAAATATCTAGAAAAATATATGTTGTCTATTCATTATTTGTGAAGTTATAATATAAAATATATTTAAGTTAAGTAATAAGTTTATGTGACTATGGTGAATAACAATATGCCGAGAAATTTAAATTTAAAAGATTTCTACCAAACAAAACTTCAATGAAAATAGGCTACGGGAATCGTAGCATCTACGGCGTAGACCACCGCGGCTACTGTAGAATGCAAAAAACATTTTATTCATGTACACGTAGATGCTGTTTATGGTTATTTTTACCTGATTGCGTTTAGTTAAAAAAAAAACCTAGGCACCTAAACGCCAATTCTACCCAAACACAAATTCGTATTAATTAGAAGTAATTGAATATCATCTGCTTTCGGTGAAGGAAAACATCGTGAGGAAACCTGCATGTCTGAGAGTTCTCCATAAT
>DWLO01003976.1:0-10417 GCA_018245335.1 Dalla quadristriga | reverse complement strand
CACTCATCAATTGCTGAGCGAAATATTTCGATGCAGTTCAAGACAGTGTCACAGAGATAAGTTGTGTTCATTGGCTAAGGCTAAAACACGTTGGTTTCGGAAAATATTCTTTGGAATAGCGCCTATCATATACAATAAAGTGCCAAAAAAGATTCTGACACTGACAATCTTCATTTTCATTGACATCATCATATTTATCTAATGTTTATGACAGTTTGCATCTTATGTCAGTTTTAATTATAATATGAATTGTTAATTTACTTTAGAGAATTGAAGAATTAACTAAATAGGAGAATTTGATATTTCAAATTGAATAAAACTGACATAAGATCAAATCAATTAAGATCTAATCAATAATAATTAATTGACTTCATTGAATCATATAAATTAAAAGCTATCGTGCGTCATATTATGGCAGCATAAGCGAACTTGCGAAGTTTATCACCCATAACACTTATTCAAAAACAAAGATGTGTATCTGCGTGTTCCTGCATGTTTTATGTATGCTTATTCTTTCTTTCTTTCCTTCTGTATTTGTCGTCACGATCAAGGTATTCCTCAATCATACTCGTACTGCGCACTAGAATAACAAGAATCGCTCTAAACAATCCACACACCACCACAAAAGCCTAACCAAACCTTTTCAATTGTTCAATTTGTAGATAATTCTCGGTACTTATTGTATTCCCCTGAGAATAATGCGAATGAAAGTTACTGTATCTCGTAATTGGTCCAATCATCCTTCGAAGATTAACAACATTATTATCCCTTGGTTAGGCTTATATTGATACGAATGTAGCGTCTATGTGAAATCGGATGTCAATCGGGCTCCCGAAGGTATCGTATTTATTACCGTAGCAATGACCCAAGGGTGCGGGTAAATTAATGTGGAAAAGTGAGCACGGCGCTTGGCGTCGCCACGCAATTAGTGTCGCAATTCGCAATCAAGATCCCGCCATAATCCTATAAGTGTATTCCCGAGGCACTGATGCAGTGTCAAAATCTTTGCGCATTTGCGATCGGCAGCGATATCTGATGTTTTGTAATTTGATATTCATTGCGATTTAGCGGCGGGTTAAATTCAAATTATCGTCACAACCCATTAACGGCACACTATTTATCACGGATCTCCTCTCAAGGTGAGAAGGTAAGGCCATTGTCCACCACGCTGGCAAAGTGTGGATTCGCAGACTTCACACGCCTTTGAGATCATTATGGAACTCTTGGGCAGGCAGGTTTCATCTCGATGATGATATTCAACTACTTACGAGTATAGCGCACACCACTTAGGAAAGTCATAGGTGCGAGCCTGGGATTTGAGCACTAGGCTATTATCGCTTCTTGTATGGGATTCAGAATTCCACTTACTCACGCAATAGCTACGGATATTTTTACATCTTGTGTAAACCCTTTATTTAAAAAAAAACTATTGTCACACACGAAATCATACAGGAAAATGTTAATCAAGTTCAAGAGTGTTCTAAATATTCAATAAAAAATGTAATATAATGTAGTTAATACACAATAAGTACCGAGAAGTATATGGAATTTTAAAGTTCCGTAATTGTATTAACACTAAACATAAACATAAAAAATTTTGCGTTCTGACATATTTTTTTAAAGTAGCAACCTGTGTCAACACACATAGAGTATTATATAGAGTAAGTATAAAGGAGTGAGATGTATTTATTATTTTAGGTTGCTTATTGAGACTTCCAGCATGGTTGACAGTAGGAACACCCGTTTGCTGATTATATGAGATCGAGTTTTCGTCATCAAAATATTCTTAATAAAATCGAATCAAGCTCTGTGATGAAAGAGACATGGAAAATAATTTTGAATACTATTTTCCACTGCAGATTAATTCAAAAATACAATCTAAGCTTATTTCAAGCGTTATTATATAAACTAAGCTGCTTTACTGAAAGTACAGCAGCTATTGGGGTAAATAGGCTCATAATATTATGTATGCAGATGGACAAACTAAGAACGTATGGCAGCAGAAGGCAACACGTATAGCAAATAAGATTTCGTTTTAGACGGAATTCTGAAACTAGAGAGAAAACCTTTGCCAATTTCTCTACTTGTGTCGTAGTGTACTACGACCTGAATTTATCAACTGTCTAAAATGTACCAAAATAATGAATAACTGGTTATGTGCGAGTCGGGTCTAACTCCCCACAATAAAGGGTTCCGTAAACTTATTTACATACTTACGTATTATTTTTAACAATGTCCACATTTTCACCCACGTAGACAGCGTTATGAAGGGGTTTTTGATGTCTACATGTCTAGCAATACACATTTATAACAATTTTACAATAAATAACAGTTCAAACAAATCAATAAAAAAAAGGAACATTGCAAAAATATTAATCACTGAGAGATCGGCTATTAAAATAAATTGGTATTGAAGCAAATTAAGTACCTACTTAAATTATTGATGACGCTGATGGTAAGCATCTGATGGTTGATATGAGGTATTTAAAAATGATTAAAAACATAAAAGTAGAAGTAAACATTTGATACCTCTGCTTCTCCATCAGACAGACGGACAGATTACATGCGCAAATTAAGCAGACAATTTTTTTTATTGAATCATTGATAGTGAAACAATAATTAACGAACATAAGTTAAAAATCTATAATAACAGTACTTTAAAAGAAAGTACAAAGAGAGAGAACAGTTAGAAGATATAAAGTATATTTGAAGAATGCAGTATTTCAAGAACTTATATGGCCATAAAAAAAGATTTCATCCTATCCCAAAGGTGGTGTGAACTATGTTGCCAACTTTTACACAACGATTTGAATTTATTCAGTGTCAAATTACGTCAGGATAGCAAAATTTCGCTACAGATATAAATTGAGAATGACAGTGAAAACTTTTTTAGATCAGTTTTCTAAAGATATTACACAGAATACGCGTAAATACCAATGTATACTTATCAACTTACGGATTCCTAAAGAGTTAGTTAATTAGTTTCTAAAAGAAATTGGAGTGCCATTCAAATAATAGTATTTGCTTATAATAAAAATAACAGTCATAACAATTTTATGGTTATTAACTCCCTCGTGTTCTAGCACTAACGATTTGCTCATTTCGTTTCTTGTAAGGAAGGCTACTTCATCAATGGCGTTTAATTACAATCCTCTCACACTTTATTGAGCTACCCTTTATAGGCAGTTAAACCAATATTTTCGTGTCCATAAAACGCGACCTGTATTACGCAGAGGTTATGGTATAATCAATGTTATTCTAGCGGGCCCGAGATTATTGGCGGAATATAAGTTGGGAGGTCAGTTTGTTTATTTTCTTTCTTAGTACCCCGTAGGAAGGCTTGGGCTTATCGCCAGCGGCCAGCCGGGTTCATAGCCGCCACCTCGCGCCTCTATTTGGGATATAAATCATGAGAAACACACATTTCCTTTCCGCAAAATGCTTAAGGCAAAATGTATTTTCTTCTAGCCGACAGGCATTGATAACTGAAATACGTTTAAGTAATATGATTGATGCCATTTAGCGGTTACTAATTCCTCTGTATTTACTACTTTGTTTTGAACTAATGTTATAAATGTAAAACTAGGAACAGATAAATATACTAAAATGATTTATGGAACTGGCAAAATAATTTGGTGTAATATTATTAATTCGCCAGAAATACCTTAGGTACTTATTAAGTTTATCGCTATTTTCATCATGTGAATCTCACCTAGTGAATTAAAGTTAGATAAAAAAAAATACATCACTTTTTAAGCTATTTCCTGAACAAATAAAAACAAAAACATTTCGTAACATTATTATTCAAATTCACTATTTGTTCAATTAAAATGAATGAAATGAATGAATGAAACATGACTATTATAGTTAGAAGCTGTTTCAACGAAACATTTACCTACTGCAATTGAAACAGACTTTATGTAGGTATTTCGCGGAATTCGAAATACGATAAGGAACAGCTCCCAATTCAACGGTTGGAATTAAGTTTTAACTAGAATCACATACTTCTCGAAAACTGGGCTTTAAATTATGATAGAAAGTTTTGATCATAGAGTTCCAGTCTCTTTGATAATGTTGCAGATTAAAATATCTACTGAAATGGAGAAGGACTGAGCGTCAGCTTTTCCTCGATACTATAATCTATTTCTGTTTTCTGACCATATTGAATTCTGACATGTTTTTTAGAGTAATTTTTAAAATACGTTTGAAATAGCTCGCTGGTTTTTCTTCTACTTCATGATCCAATTTTCCCTCGTTCACGTAAACATGTGAGAGTTAACTGATATTTCTTTATTTATTTCATAACAACTTAACACTAACATTATCCCTGAAGAGCTAGCGTAATTCCAATTAGTTAAGAATGAAACAAAATATATCGATAATAAGCTAATTAAACATATATAAATTACTCAAATAAACATTACTTAATTAAATTAAGTCAATGAACTTCTTTGTAAACGCATTCAGTGTGCAACTGAATGCATAAGTCCTGAATGAGTGACCTGTCCGGTTTATACGATCTGCCACCGTGTTGAGCGTGCGCAGCGCTCACACTCTAGCACTCTATATGTATTGTATATATAGCACTCTATGGATATTCTCTCGGAGACCTCTCAGGATAACAGGCTACCTCCCGATCATAGCAAAATTTCACAAAGCCATGCTTACTACTGCCACACATTTCTACCGCGAAGCATTTCATTTACCAAGCAATTTGTTTCGGCTTGAAAGGTGTGATTGCTGGTCACACGTCTTATCTGAGAAGTGTTAGAAGATCACACACATTATTTATCGATACCAGAAAATTGCAGTTCTATATTTTTAAATTGTTACATTACTCCATCTGGCTGAGCATAGTTACGGACAATTTGTTACTTTACCTGCACGGTACCGCAATTTACAAAGTGCTTATTTGGCATGATGTGCTATAAAAGGAATACTTTTAAGGAAATTGTTTTAATCTTTCTAAAAAGCTAGCGCTCGTGTTATATACTAATATTATCCATAACCTTCTTGCTCGTACTTGTGGTAGTTAGTGGCGCGTTCACATCTGTATCATTATGCCTAACTACGATAATATTTCCCTGTGTCGAATAAAACTTGGTTCTCTCATAACATCTCTGTAGGAACGAGCAAATAATATTCCTGTCTCATTTTTGGATGATGATGAGGATTTTATGGTTTATTATTTTCTATCGCTATAATAGTAAGTGCACAAATCATTAGCAAAAAGTATTAAAAAATTTAAAAATAGCAAAGGTGCATTGTTTTTGTCAAAAGTTTTATAAAGATATCTGAGTGACTAAAAAGGGAAGTTTTCGATAAATATGAATGTAATAGCTACAACAAAATTAAAGATTATCTAATTGATTTGTTATTCACTGAAATATCTAATTGTCATGTGCTTACACATTATGAACTGCCTGCATATTGTCATTTATATAAGTATTTATGAGTAGGTATGTTTAATATTAATTATTTGCTTTCAACATCCATTCCATTTAATCCACCAGATGGGAACAAAATATTTGTTTGAATAGATTGTACCGAAGAATACATGAATGTGAAGGTACCAAACTCGTAGGATTTACTGCAAAATATGAGTAAAATCTCGGTGCAAACTCACGATGTAAAAAGATTTATAATGGCCACCGGATCCTTAGTGTGTCTATGGTAAATGGCGAGACTACTCCCTAACAAATTGAAAATCAATGAACCGCGGAATTCAATTTGATATTGAAAGCCATCTCTCAAGTTGCCTCGTAAGACGCGGCGCCGGAGAGCACTTGTCGATATCTCTCTCTTTGACTCCGTTTCACACATAAAGCCCAATATTCGCACGTTGAAAAGGCATTCACGTTAATGCGCTATATGAACTTTGCAAAATTGGATCGGTTTCTGAGGCGGCTGGGAAAAATTAATCAATTTTGCAGAAGGCATGGCTCGTATATACGAGTCAGCTTAATATTTCTAACAGCCGTTGCAAATCTCGTAGTTTCTCTTGAATGCACGGGAGCCTTAGCTCAAGGCTTGTCGCTACTTCGTCAGTGTGATATTGCGCAAGCCTTTTAGCTCACGTCACGGTGCTTACCTACACCTCTAATTTAATTTGGTCGTACGTTATATTATACGCTTTTTCATACACGGAAAGCGGTTACAAGCTTGACAAATTCTCTAAAGTTTGAATTCCACAACTAAATCTTTATTGAAATATACAGCTTTTTAAAACGATGTAAACAGATTTTTCTGTTTAAATAAAAGCCGTTAACTTGTTCAGCTAGTTTTAAGTAGTCTTGATAAATGTTAAAAAATATTTTTTAACATAATGTATCGGGTATAAAATATATAAAAGCTTATCGTGGAATTGTAACTCAAACAATAGAATACTGAATCCTTATTTAGGGGTGTAGGTTTTTTTTTAATGTTATGTGAATAGTTTGCATGTTGTCCCACCTACCACTGCCGTCCATGGACATGTGACAAACCTCAAATAGGACTGTGCGAGAGAATGCTAGTAAGTGGGTTAGTCCAGTTAGTATTAGTTGTTAATAGCAACATTTGTTGCTAAGTCTTCGTTAGTAATAGGACTTGATTGTTAGTGTATGTTAAGTCTGTTAGTAAATATTAGTAATCGTAAAGTTAGAACTAAACTTTATTAATCGTCCTATTCGTCCTAGCCCGGGGTTTAAATCCCAGGCACGCTGTACATTTTCTATGTTGTGTGCTTTAAGTAATTGAATATCATCTGTTTTCGGTAAGTAAAAGATTTGAGGAAACCTGCATGACTGAGTGTTTTCCATATTGTTCTTAAAGGCGTGTGAATGTCCATAATCTTCTTACCTTAAGAGGCGACCCGAGCTGATGATGATGATGAACCGTCTTATTTGAAGCTGGTCACGGATGCGTTGAGGACTGATGTGGGCGCCACTGATATAAGTGTAACCGGCATCCTTACCTTTTCGACCGGAACACAATTGTTGAAAAACAATTATTCTATTGCAGAAATAGGTGTGGCGGTGGTACCTCCCCGGGCGAACCAAATACAGATTCTACCATCTGGCAACAACACTTACATTGATAACATTTCTAGGTAAACCCATTTAATGTTTTCTACATGAAAGTTCAAGTTAAATAAATATGTAATTCTGCGAAACCGTTGAGTTTGTACCCTTACCGATAAGGCTTATGAGAGACTTGGTCGCTAACTTGCTGTATAATTAAATGTAATTCTTCGTCTGTTTTCTATGTTTACAGCTACCTTACACGCAAGGGGTTGAAGAAATGACGCCTTTTTATTTTGTAGATACTCGTAGCATTCCAATTACTCGGTTGGAGATTTAAAAACTTTGCTTATTTCTGATTATATATATACCTATATATTCTAATTATAAATTCTCCGGTGCGATCTTTTGAGATCCCGGAGCTTTCCTACATGCGCTGGATGGCTGTCGAGGGGGTGTTAGTTAGTGTGTAAAGGTATAAACTTAATAGACACCAATATTAATGCCTATCAGATGTAACACTCGGTTTTACTATGTATTTACATTTTTTTAATATTATGTTAATAAGATAGCAAACGAACATGCAGCTCCAACCATCCGCTACCGCCCATAACATCTTTGACAAACCTCGAACAGGACCGTTAAAGGAACTGGGGATGCTAGTCCTGTTAGAATCAGATGTTAATAGAAATGTTAGTATTCTTGAGTAGAAGTTTCATGGGAGAAAAGACTGTTAGTGATTAAAAATCCCTTTAGTCAGTATGGGTGATAGTCTTGTTAGTATCGGTCAGTAGTAGTCCCGTTCGTAAAATAGGTGATGCAGGTACCGCCCCGGGCGAACCGTAAACAGGTTCTACAAAAGCAGTACAAAAGTTGACGGAAATATTATACGTTCTCTAAACGCCTCATCTGCCGAAACGCCCTAAATTAATACGGAGTACAGCAACAACCGTGATTACTTACATTCACAAATCATACTGACATCAACGTTATTGCAACAAGTTCGTTGAGTAATGCTACCATTAGTAGGTACCTACGGTAGCGAAACGTCCTCGTGATGTAACATATTCATTTTTCATCGTGATTTCGGCAACTATGCCTGAAGCTCTCCTGACTCCTTTTTTATTAAGTATTTCATAAATCCTTACGGTCTCGAAATGTCTCAATTCTTGTTTTCTGTCTGGGTTGACTGGTAGGGATTGCCATAAATAAAATTAACAATCCAGAGATGTGGGTCACTTTAATTTTACATCGGAGTCTAGAAAATATTATTTTTAACTTAATTCTGGGCCTGGCAGACGTTGTCCTGCCGTGAAAATAAATAACCCTGGAATGTGATTGTTTGATAATTAGGGTTCAACTATTGAAAGGAGAGGGTGTGGGTGATATGCGAGAAATTAAAAACAAATATTTTTAATAAACCTATTCCCCGATTACAGCACCACCTACCGGGTCCAATTGTGTTTTAAAACCATCTAGGATCCCATTGAAATAAGCACACAAACATCCAAATCGGTCCAGCCGTTTAGGAGGAGTTAGGTGACAAACCCACGTACAGAATAATTCTATATTATTAAGATTATAAAGCAACGATTTCTATGCGTCTGAGATTACTAACTCTTAAACAAAAGACATTTCCTACTTCCACTTTTCATGAAGCGCCCTTTGTTAGACCGCAACCAGAATACTTCATGAGGAAGCTCATTCTACAATCCGCTTGTGCAGCCGTCGGTATGACTTTTTAATATCTCGTTTGCTCCCCCGGTAACTATGAGTATGAAGTATTTAAATGATCGAGTTTGACTGTTAACAAACCAATGCACTATATTTCCTGAAAACCTACATCATAATACCACTAACACGATACGGTGATCCATCAACATTCACCGCCACCAATGACTGGTTACGGGCGGTGATTAACCATGTCGGCGGCCTTACCTTACTGAGTCTACCTACCAATTTTCAGATACACAAACGTACCTTTTCCTACATAACATCAACATTTGAAGTAAATAGATAAGTATGATCGTTAAAAGTATGACGTAAAATTTGGGATTTGTTTCAAGAAACGTCCTTACACTCAAAATCTCACTACCTTCCAACCTTGGCTTAATTTGTTATTTTCTGTTTCTGGATTTCTTTCCCTTTGCTTTCTCTGCTTCCTTTTCTGTGTGTTTCGTCATCACGTATTATTAAATGCTGATTTCATGTAAATTTTCCTTATGATCTATTCTTGTGCACACTTCCTCATTTCATAGCTGAATTCTTTCACTCCTCACCATGTGGTTGTCTGAAAGAAATTGCTTCTTGGCGATAAGACCGCAGTTGTACTTTACAATTTTATTTTTTTATGTTGTACAATAAAGAGTAAACTAATAATACGAGTACGTCTCAGGCCTTCTCAGTTGTAAGGAAAGACCCGTGTCCTGTAGTGGGCCACATGGGCAGTGGATCTCTTAAGTCAAATCAAAAGAAATAACCACAACATAAATAAATATCCAAATTAAACTCATTTCCCAAATAAAATACATATTCTCTCGTTATATTGTCGAAGTTTTTAAGTACATACGTGAAATTGGGCAGCCTTTTCACATTAAAGTTATATTTGAAATCCCGCCCATTTCAACGTACACACATCCCACAACGTAGATGTAAGGGAAACCCTTCAAACTTTTAGGACTTTAGGGTAATACGTACATTTTTATCACGATCAATTGAACCTAAACCAAAAGGAAAAGTACTGTAGCTTGTTGTTTGTTTCAAAGTTTTAGGAATGATCGTCAATCTGTTTAATAATATATATTCATTTTGATTTCGCAAGATTTCGAGGGTGTTTCCAAACAACAATAGAGCTCTACATTATCAAAAGGATTAATTAGCTTACAGCTACGAGTAACCCTTCATTGGAAGGGGTATTTCTGTAGAACTTTAAACAAATAACAACTTTATACAAAAGGTAAAATATTGAATAATTAAATGGACCGAACTACGTAAAAGTGTATACGTTTGCAAACGAGAAAAGCTGTGTATTATAGAGTTCCCCGAAGCAAAATTGCTATTGTAAATATTGATTGCGGTTTGGGCAGACATTCACGTCAACAATAATAATTATTATAATAATATGTCTAAGTATTAAATTACATAAGGGTTACATAACAAAACATACATTCGTTTGGAATATTCGCAGCTTTAATATAATAGAATTTATCCTACGTCAAAAATATACTGATACAATACGTAGGAGATGTTCCTGATAAAATAATAATGTTTGTTTAGGTAAGTAATACGATAATTTGTAATATTATGATCTTCTCTCAATACTTACTTTTTGGTAGGTGGTAGAGCCTGTATACGGTTCGCCCGGGGCGGTACCACCGCCCCGGCTCATGTTCTCAGTCATGTTCGAAGCTGGCCAC
>DWLO01003975.1:0-10418 GCA_018245335.1 Dalla quadristriga | reverse complement strand
GAAAAGATTAATAGTTTATTAGAGTCGTTTATGGGCATCAACGATTCAGAATTAGCTACACAGATGTGGGATCTCGCCGACGGCAAGTCGAATTCGATGCAACTAGCTGAAGCTATCGACAATAGCGACCTACAGGAGTTCGGGTTTACGGACGAATTCATCATCGAACTATGGGGCGTGATCACCGACGCCAGATCTGGAAGGCTTAGTTAAATAGTCCATTATGCTTTATAAAAATAGTAGATCCATATTATCACTTAAGAGGCCTCTCACATTTCGATTCTCCCTCGCTCGCACATTCTAACATTCTCATTGATTGCAAAGGTCTCCGTAGACTATTGAAAAATGTGCTTCGATATCATTGTTGACAAAAAAATTACGGACATGTTAGACATACTTCAATATTCGTATACCTAATAATTTGTTACAAAAATATAGCAATAATTGTTTTGGCCCTTGTTCTCTGTATCAAACATCTATCTATCTAGGTATACGAAAATTTAAATATGTCTTAATTGACCGTAATTTTATTGTCCAAAATGATATCGAAGCATATTTTTTCAAATGTTGAGGTACCCAGACTTTAACAATTATTGAAAATGTCAGAAACTGCGAGCGAGCGAGATGCAAAATGTGATAGTCCTCTTAATAAATTTCATATTATAAATAATCAATTTTGATTATAAATATGATTATTTCATGGTGTTTAACCACCTTCGATGGATCTATCATGATATAATCAGACAATATTGTATATCATGATATCATGATATAAGTGATGATTGCATTATCTTAATAATAAAGTACATGTTGATAAGGAGCGATTATAGTATTGTTGCCAGATAAAAGAAATGAATAGTTAAGTAAATTAATACGGTTGGTATTAATTTGTAATACTAAGTACTTGGATTATTAAATACAGTTATGTAATGTATTTTTATGCATGTTTGTATACCTTGCGTCACGAATCACAATGTGGAAACAGTTTTAGAAATACTATAAATATTTGAAAACCCAACAGAAGAGAGTCAACGAGTTTGGCTTAAGCCCTTCTCGCGAAGCTACGGTCTTCCCGAGGGGTTTTGAAGATGCGCATAGTTAGCTTCGCTATGGCGTCACAGTTCCAGGGCACTGGACTTAATTGTTACGAATGAGAGCATAGGGATTCTGGGTGTCAATATCAGTACAAGATAATGAGCAGTGTATAAACCAAAGCAAGCCACCAAGAAATTTGAGCACTTGTTTGGGGGCTTTAGTAATGCTTCCACCTTTGGGCTGGGGTGTTACAGTACCTAGTTAACGCAATGGACTCCAAACAAAAACGCGCGGTCCGAATCAACAATCCCTGGACCACTACCAGGAACAGGCTTAAATTTAAAAAAAAAAATGGTTGCAACTGTTTCATTATAATTAAATAATTAAAAGTACTTATTTGTGACAAGAGTACGCCATGGAAATGTATAATAAATTATGGAGTTAGGTATTTGCGGCTTTCTAGGGTTTCGAACCCGATGGGAGGATCACTTTTGTTGTCGTTCCATTGTCCGGTGTATGTGTATGTATGTCAGTTTGTAATGAGGCATCATACGCCTAAACCAAATTAGACAAGAGTAACAAATTTACGCAGTGTACATAGTTTCTTGGGCCATAACCAAAAAAAATGTATTTATATTTTGTATACTTTTTACCATATGCGCCTACTTGTAAAGGTCCGTTTTTTTGGTCATTGTAGTATAGAGCTCGCTTAGTTAAGCAAATCATATGGGAAATGATACTCCTGATAATATGGAAAAGATAACGTAGATTAAATAAAATAAATAAATCTATATTTTGGCATGGACACAGTGAGGCGCTGGTGGATTACCTTTAAGATTGGTACATTGAATTCCAGCACGCTGTTGGGTGTGCCGACGACCCTATCTAATCGAAAAAACGATATTGTATAATGTAATATTTTTGGGCCCCTGTTACATTATTGGCTATATTCATTACTAACTGTTGCCCGAGACTTCGTCAGCGGTATATTTCTGATGTTCCTGGGGATCTGGATTTATTCTGGATCAAAAATATCCTATAACCATCTCCATGATTCAAATTACCTCTATGCCAAATTCCCTGTAAATTGTGTAGCTGTGAAGGCGTACGAAAAAACAAACTATTTTTCACAGTTAGTAAGATAGTTTTCGGAACCCTAAGCACTGCAGAATTTGTTGTTCTGTGCCCGAACCCAATTTGCACCTGACCGATGGTTAATACATATTTAATTAGCCCATAAAAATAGGGCTACGTAGTCTACGTCTATTGATATTACGTTCAAATGTCCAGGCATACTTAGTACAAATAAAAAATGGGTTAATAGGAACTTTATTAATAGTATACTAAGAATACACTAAGTGTACTTACAAAAAATGTTATGAGGTAGGTACATCTAATTATACAAAATTGGTCCTTACTACTCGTCTGCTTAGTGTTTGCCGCTCGGGTCCGTTGAATGTTGTTAAGGTATTCTGGTACTCTGAGCAAACTAAATCGTCATTGCCACAGCGTTAAATAAGTGTCGTTAACAGCTGTTATAGGTTAAACCTAGTAAGTATAGGTTTATACTCATCACCGTCTCCCATTCGTAAGGTGAAGCAATTCAGGACATTTTTCTTTTTTATCTATATTTTAAATTAAACAAAAATATAGAATGACTACTGATTTTTTTAAGAGAAATTTATTATATATTATTATGACCTATAGTTTTTAATTTATTTGCTTTAAGATAAAGTATTGTTATTGTTTACCTTTTTTTAGTGTATAAATATTTTAATTTATAAAATGTTATGCTACACAATAATAATAAAAAAATATCAGACAAACAAATAAAATAACAATGCCATTTAAAAACATTGTAATAGTTGTTTAAATTCACCAACAAAATAATGTACAGTGAAAATAAGTCGAGGGAAAGAGCTATACGAATAGGTTTTCTAACAGTAGTGGTGAGTGCAAACGGGTGTGACCCGTGTGACTGAGAAATCTCAGGATGCGCATAAGCAAGGGACACGAGGTAACGACACACACGAAGCAGAATGTATGTATTGTAAAGTTGTAATATAAAGATACAGTCGTAGGTATATTACCATTTTTTTTTACATTATTTTTTTTATGAATGTGGGTAGAGTAGATAACTATGTAATACCTACCCATTCAGCGAACACATTGGATCTTTAAGGAGAATGTTTTAGTTCATTACTTACTTAACAAAAAATATACTGTTATATCTACTTTAATTTGGTACAATTCTTATTGCTTAACTTAAGCTACCCCACCTACTGAATCCTCGTGCCTGCCTGTCAATTCAAGTCTACGTTGCGCAAATTACTGGATAGGAGTAACTTTACCTACTTTAGGGTTTTTTCAAAAAAGATGTATTTAAATAAGATGTAAACGTATTTTTACCAGACTGTGTCAGGAGTATTTGTTTCACTACACCAGATGGGTTGGCTGGAAGAGATCTCTTTTTAGAGATAAGCTTGCCTTTATACCACCTCCTTATTTAAATTGTTTCTTTTTACTAGTGTACAATAAAAAAAGATAGAATGAAAGAATGTGGGTACACTTCTTCGAGTGTTTGTGTACATGTACATATTGTACTTACATATAATATGAAGTCACGCAGTGTAGCCTAAACGGATTGATGGATTTGAATAAATGAGTTGTCGATAGATCGTCTTGATAGCCGACGTATCATTATTATGGTTAATATTTTAGTACGGACACTTAAGACATTTTTAATTTTTGTATAGGTACCTAGTTTTTGATAGACAAAAATTACTAACTATTTTCTCTGTACCTACATATTTATCCGCCTACGCATAGACACAATAGTGCCTGCACATCTCAGAACAATAACTAATGCAAGTTATTGTTATGTGTGCTGCGCATTGTAGGCAGAGTAACCAAAAGACTAAATCGCGTGTTTCATCTCTTTTACTCCGAAGCAAAAAAGCAAGATTTATGAAAAAATTTACCAATAGTTTGTAACTGTCTTTTTAAATCGTAACCGTTTGACTCCAATTAGACGTTTTGGAGTCAAACAATCGCATTGAATTTTTTAAGGTTTTAGAAATTATCAATTTGTGAAGTTTCCTTGGATTCTTTTAGTACCTAAGTGCTGTTTGTATTTTCGCACCAAAAAGTGTGTGTAGCGCATTTTCAAGCCATAATCTATGCAGTGCAGTGCTGTTTCAGGATGCAAAAACAGAGTCGATCAAGGGTTGTGTGATGTTTTTTTTGTATATTAAATATGGGCGAGTTTATCTAGTTTTTACAGGATATTTGATCGTAAACCATTATTAAATCATACGTATATTTTGATCTGGAACTGTACAGTGCCGTTTAGTATTCTAAATAGTGAATTCATCTAATTCTAAAATATTACCATTATTTATTTGGGTTACCATAATTTCAGAATTAGTGCTATCGCGCATAAGATTACTGTTTTTTTTTCTGGCGGGTCTTAAGTTAATAACTCACTTATTGTATACAAATCTTTATGCGGTTTTTTATTCGCAGTGCACGCGGTTACGTATAGTTTCATAGTAGGTATGCAGATTTAGCTAATTAAATTACCACAAATTTCAGATGAAGTGTGCGCTAGATCTTAAACCTTTGTGGCCATTTAGTAGTATTTAAAAAAATAAGCACTGGACTTAAAACTTTGATAGGATGTGGGAGCTATTTTTGTTTCTATCTTGTCTAAAAACCATTATAAATATTTTGTTGTGCATAAGTGTAATCGTTAGGTGTATAAATAGGATAATACCTATATAAATAATAACCACATTTATGCCATATGCTAGCTAAATATAAAGATCATTTATGCGGCACTTTAATAACTAAATAATTTAATTTGATTATGAACGTTTTGGTACAGATTCCCTGCAAATGAAGGCCAATGAAATGTTTGGTTTGAAGCATGTGGTAGATATGGTTGAAAGCAACAACCTGGCAACACGAGTAAAAATCTCCATCTCATTACCGGCACCGGTTAAACCTCAGGGTTACACAGTACTTTTGTCTCTTTGTTATTTTGTATACGCTGCGCATTTTGTTTGACAATCGTAAGTTCAGAACAACTAATAACTAAAGGAAGTTTGATATGACTACTCATGTCAACTACATGTTATATTCAAAATTCCCGCCTCGGTGGTGCGCAGTTTAAGTTGCCACAGTTAATTAATAGGAGTAAAGAAGACACACCGCGCACCGGTGGAGAGGTCGTTCATATACGTAGTATCCCTCTATATAGTCTGTGTCGTTCATTAAACTCAATCATTTGACATTGTTATTCGGTTGATTTGGTAGGTAAGGTACCAACACTACCAGCTCATAACATCGCGATGACGCCATACCTTTACAGGTGTGTTGTCATCGTGTAATTAATTACGTACACATAACACATTAGGTAATAATGTGTACTGAAATATTCACAGTAGGTAATGGTATAATTTTTACCTTATAGCATACCATTGTCTGTGCATACGATAATGCCAGTGCGCACGCGCACGGTGCAACTGTGATAATAAACACAAAATATGCTAAGTATACCTACTCTTCCTGGTGTCCATCAGTAAACTATACTATACAGTAGCAATAAACTAATTCAATACATAACTATACTGAAATTTCATTTTAATTACCTATATGTACTTACCTACATAATAATATTTATTGCCTCCGACTTTGTAAGTTATGTTAATGTCGAGTGGCAACTTGCTGACCTTGTGTATTTTGTTTATAAATAGCATTGTACCTACCCAGAGAATTCCAGATACGATAGTAAAACGAGAGAAACAACAGATTTTAGTTTCTTATCATTTTATCACGCCTTGGTGACACTAGATACTGAAGCCGAACATGAACAATCTATCTATGGTTGGTGGATGTAATCTACATTATGTTTATCACAGTAACTTAGTGTACGGCTAATGTAGTTGTTGTTTTCTGGTGCATCACAAAGTGTATGTGCAGTTTTTACACTGGGAATCAATTTAATAGTGAAAAATGGCTGGCATTTCGAGAAGATTTTTTATATTCCAATTGGAGTTACCGTCAAAGTTCAACGTTTATAATATATCCAAGGTAAGATAGAAGTACACAAGCATTATTATTCGTAGTAGGTACCTATAAATCGCTACAATTACTGAATGTATAGGTACTGAATCGTCTTTAAAATAATGCACAGATTGCACATGCACGTGATCCTGGTCGGATCTGCTTAAATTTTTTTGCGAATGGTCTTTTACCTTTAAAATTATTTTAAGTTATTTTTACACCACTGCATACTTACCCTAAATCCATTTGGAAAATCACTTGAATGAAATGCATTTTGCGCGTTGTAATTAGGGTAAGTATAAAATAAGCTAAATTTTTTTTTTTGTAAATCTGGTAACTATGCTTATAGGCTTTGTCAAAGGCCTTTTGTAAACCGGTACTTATAAACATTCATGTATATTATTGTTCCTAACGAACTTAACCTCGATATACAAATATGACGTGGATATGGAAATGATAAACTCATAAGTACTTATGCAAATGACACCATTACCGGTTTTAGAGATCAAGTAACAGGTCATTATTAAATACATAACCTACCTACATTTTTTAAAATAAATTATCTCGTTAACTCATAGAGAACAAAACACAAATAACTTTGTTCAATAAGCTAAGTTTTATCTTCCTTATATTATACTATTTGGTTTTATTCATGCTTTTGTCACCACCATTACCAATGTTTACAGATACTTTCAAATGCATCATACAGCACACTCAAGAAAAATTACAAAATATTTGATGATGTTAATGAAGCCGTGAAAGACATTAAAGATGGGTCCAAGATACTAGTCGGAGGTTTTGGGCTATGTGGGATTCCAGAAAATCTCATTCAAGCTCTTTATAATAAAAAAGTTTCGGGTCTTACTGTTGTCTCCAACAATGCTGGTGACTTTTTTAAAATGATTATATTATTATGTTATGGGTGTTGTTTTCATAAAGTAAGTTTTTTTTTGCATACTTACCACATTTCTCGTTGTTCAGGTGTGGAAGATTTTGGTTTGGGAATTCTGCTCAAAAATAAACAGGTAAAAAGAATGATATCATCGTACGTCGGAGAAAATGCTGAATTTGAGAGACAATATTTAAGTGGAGAATTAGAGGTAATTATTTAGTACACCAAATCCGACATGAATAAGCTAAAATCGTACCAGCGTCATTGTTACAGACGTCATCGCTACAGTATTACAGTATTATCATTGTTACAATAATAATTTATGGTTTAGGTTCGGAAAAATGTGATTTTTCATAACTCATTTATTTTTAGCTGGAATTAACTCCCCAAGGTACCCTTTCGGAGAGGCTTCGTGCTGGTGGAGCAGGTATACCCGCCTTTTTTACACCCACTGGCTATGGCACCCTAATTCATGAGGGTGGAGCACCCATCAAATATGCAAAAGATGGAAAGGTTAGTAAAGTGTATGAGTTGTTTTTTGGTTTACATTAAAGAGTTTAACGGAATAATAATATAATTATATTATATGCCTATGACCACCCTGAAGGTTTATTCTAAATATGGGTGAAATAATTTTTGAAATCGGATGGATAGTTTCGAATATTACCTCCTACATACATACTTACAAAATTTACCTTTTTGTTATGGTTATAAGATAGCAAACGAGCTTGCAACTCCACCCATCCGCTGCCTACATCTGTGACAAATCTCGAATAGGACCGTAAAAGGAACTGGAGGTGTTACTCCACTTGGTATGTGATGTTAATAGGAATATTAGTTGGTCAGTATTCGTTAGTATAAGGACTATGGGAGAAAGGATTGTTAGTGACTGTAAGTCCTGTTAGTCGGTGTTAGTAATAGTTCTGTTAGTAGCGGTTAGTAATAGTCGTGTTCGAAGCTGGTCACAGATGCGTTGCTACCCTTGAGGACTAATGTGGTCGCCTCTTGTATGTGTGTAGCCGGCATCCACACATCTTTCTGCCTGTATGTATACTTACCTATTTATATTCGTACAATAAGGATTGAACTAGGTATAAATTACATCGTCCAATTAAAATAATTATATAATTCTCGTATCTGAATATAGTTATCTTAAAAACAATAATACGCATTTAAAAAATTATCGATAAGAGCCGAGTTAATTAATTTATTATGAGCTACATTCGACATTCAACAATGCAAACATTGCAGAAATCCAGGGTCAAACTTTCCTACAGGCGCGCTCGGCTGTATAGTTATTTATCGACCTGTCATACAGCGATATATACTAGCAATAAGAATTTCAAGGCAAGTGACTCTTGACTTCATAGAAGTATCTAAGTGTGTAGTAGACTTAAAGTTAACTCTATAAATAAAGGTGTCATAGGAATTTTACGTATCACAGTTTCAAAGTAGTGGTTTTTTTAAGGTTTTTATTTTAACTTACCTGGTTATAGGTACCTGGTATAACCAGCGCTATACCCTCACCAAAGTGTTGTAACTACATTCTCTTTATATAAATAGATTTCACTTCTTAAATCTTTGCAATAAGCCATTTTCGCCAGAAAACGTACAATTCAACAATTTAAACTTAGATCCTAAAGATTCACAATGAACGCTCATCAAGGTCAATGCACTGAGTCGCGAGTCGCGACTCTCCCATGCTTTTATTTATTTATTATAAATTTTAGTACAGTATTTAAAACAAAGTACAGAAACCAAGACGCCAGTCAACTTTCTGGGAGTAAGAGATAAGAAATTATAAATTAATTGATTATAACATATATGTTGTGCCGATATATGTAACGCACATGCATACATGTATACCATACATACATACATACCATACATAAGTACATACCATACATAAATACATACTATACATACATAAATACGTATAATTTCACTAAAAACTCTGTCAATTCAATATGCTAAAGGTCGCTGCATACCGACGTCATTGACACTGGTAGGGTTACCACACACAAGTATGGATAGTAGACTGTGAATCAAGGGAAACATCATTGAGCCACAGCTGTGCGTGATCCAGCGTTTACAGACTGAAACTGACAGTAGACCTGTAGACTTGAAATAGTGTATCTAAATGTGTGAGACTTACGCTAATGGAGAGCACTGGCCCCACTTTATACATTGAGTATCGATAGGAGAACTGGCTGATGTCCTGCAGTGTTGTTCCGCACGGAAGCTTGTGCCCTATCTCCGCCATGATGGTATAGGCGAACTGTTCCATACGCTTTGGTGTGCCGCCCATACACACGAACTGAAAAAAGATAGAAAATATATTTAATCACTCATATTCTTACCTGTAAAAAGAATTAAAAGACCCTTGGAAGATTTACTTATTAAAAATAACCAATACATAATATTTCATCAAGGTCAACCGTGATGATACATAAAGGCTATATGGTCCCTGAAGAAAAAGTAGTCTAAATGTCAAGGCATCCCGTATATACAATGTACTCTGTGAAAGCATCTAAATCCAATAACTGGAATAGAGGCAATGTTTTCGATAAACTGCACAAGATGAGATGATTATCAGCGAGCCTCTTCACAATTAGGGTAATTAAAATATAATACCACAGATTAGATAATAGTTACTAATATCTACTATACAGCAAATTCAAATCAAATGTTATTACTATCCATTGAATCCATGCATCCATTCTGAATGCGTATCAGTAGTTGTCTGTTACATCTACACAGTAATTAACTGGTAAAAATTTCTAGAAAATTTTTGAGCATTATAACTTTGCTACGCGGGTGGGGTTCGAACCAGCGACCTTCTCCAACTGTAGATGTCCATTTCCGACGGGGCCACCGAAGTATGTAGGCCCGTGGAGCGAAATTTCGCTATACAATTGTTGTGGCGCGCTAAGTAATTGTTCAAAGCATTGTACAAACCTTAACATCGCCAAACATTTCCACGAGATCGTGTGACCCACTCCCGAGGGCCAAATGGTATAAGATGTCTTGGTCCATGAGTTCGATGTTTGGGTTGCGCAGCCGAACAGTGCCATCTGGATACCTACGTAAAACAAGCCATATATTTATAAAATAGCGAAGGAAAATTTTTTCCGTTAAATTATTCATTTTTTGTTCCACCACAAATATAAAATTTATAAATTATAATAACAGCTACAATCACAACAGCTACAGTTACAATTTTCAATGTCATGAAATATATTTTGTTACTCGTATTTTAACCAATAAACTGAAATAAAGGTGCATGACCCGTCCTCCACCCACTGGCTCACCCACTGGTGGGTGGACGGGGAATTCGAAAATGCCCCGTCCACCCACTGCACTATGGCAGGAAATAAATATCGATACATTGTATCGATAGTTAGCTACTTGTTGGTGTTCTGGT
>DWLO01003974.1:0-10421 GCA_018245335.1 Dalla quadristriga | reverse complement strand
TTTCGACATGGGTTTAATAAGATTTGCATAGTTCTTGTAGACAAACTGTGGCAAAGCACTTATAAAAAAAAAGTTTTATGTAGGCCACATAAAATAAAATACTACAAGATTTAATTACAATTTTTAACCTAATAATATTAAATTATTAACGCATTTTTAACTTAGACCACTGAAATTAGTCATTGAAATGATTACCGCTATAGTGAATAGATTTGTAAGTATTCGTAAATGCGAATATTTCAAATTATTGTAATTATTCAATGCGTTTTTATTTAAAGTTTGTAATTATAACCGTTCTCTACTTAGAACTCTTTGCTTGATAAGCCGGAGCGTTTCCATGACAGTATTCATGAAATAAAACTAAATCATGAAGAGCAGAATAAACTACTTTAGAAGTGTAAACTACTTTAGCATAACAAAAAATGTGTGTAAACATTAAATTATTGTACTACAGCCATGGAAGTAAGAAGAAGCACACATAATTGCAGCACCTATGCACTGTAAGGTGCTGTAAGGCAAATAAGTACTTAGTTGTATGTAAGTACGGAAGTGTGCGGTCAGGCGAATATTTTAGATGTTATCAAAGAGATTTAATAATAAAATAAATAATAAACGCTTACTCACTCACACCCGCGCACTACGATTCCCTGTTGCGGATGGCTGACACACCCAGAAAACACCTCAATGCCCAAGACCCGAGTACAAAAATTTATCTGCCAAATAAATGTCTGCCCTGGCAGGGATCCAACCCGGGACCCACTGCACGTCGGACAGGGTCAACGACCACGCGCCACCGAGTCGTCCAAATGTAAACATGTAAAGCAACTGCAACCGGATAAATCGACCTGGGTCCTGCGACCGACCATGCCTCCTAAGTACTCCTATGCACCTCAGAGCGTGTAAACATTACACGACACGATATCGGTATCAGCAGACGATAGGCGATATCGGACGGAAAGTAAAATGAAGGGAGAGATGAAGTCCCATGATGTCCTCACAAGAGGGATACTACTTAATACTACTCTAATATCGTGCGTTGTACGTACTAAATTCGGGGTTTGTTCGATCCGTGAAGTGTATATCCGTCGTCGGCTATACCTATATCGTCTACCGATACCGATATCGTGTCGTGTAATGCGTAAACGCTTTAAGGGTGAGTAGAGAGACCTCTTTACTCCTTTCTTCTTTCAAAAATCATATTCAATTAATGCGGCTACACTGCGCTGCATTCAAATACGACTACACTCGAAGCTACATCATTTATTTTGTGTGCGAAAGGTAACCTACACACTTTTCCCTGAAATTTTATTACAATCTTGTAACAGGTTTTCGTGATTAGTTCAAATGCATGACTTTGATCTCCAATCAATTCAATAATAAAATCAGTAGCCAAACCAATATCAATAAACATATTATTCTTACCTAAAATTACATCTATGGTAGAGTAATACAACAAAATGATACAATATTTCCTCGTAAATAACCGGTATTTGGCGGAACCAAAAAGTTTTAAATAGTTTCTACATGTAAATCAAATTTATTAAGCGCCAACTTGCATCACCTTATGACCTTTGATACAATGAATTACGTTGTTGTAAGATCAAAATTAGAATTAATAACTTGTTCTGTAGTGTTTTAGCTTTTTTTTTAGACGAAACATTTATAGGGGGAAAGTGCCTTGACGGGGCAGGTTTTGAAAGGGACAAAATAAATTAAGCTTACTAGGCACCATGGAATTGGGTAGGACACCATGCGCTTTTCATAGCAAGACAAATTCCTATAATTATCCCAATATTAGTGAGTAATATTTTTAATTAGTTTAAAATCAATTAAAGTTCAGTCAGTGGACTCCAACATTTTCTGATTGTATCAATTGTAGGAAGCTATGACGTTTTGACAATAGAAAAAACATATCTCAACTGACTCGACAGTCCATATCCCTATTAATAAGTAAGTACTCTAAGTACTTATTACTTCCACGCTAGGAACGCAGCAATAGGTTACGGCCAAGGTTTGCCCCGGAAATGGAAAAATACTTACTTGTATTCAGTTGTATTATCGCAACAGAAATAACCGATCTTTCTTCTTCTTCTATTATTTATGTTATTTTATTATACTCGTACTTATAGATATAAACGTCGAAAATACATACTTTACATTGATTTTATATTTCTGTTTGAATTTCGACATTTATCTATCGATACCGATATTTTGAAAACTTAAAATCACATCGCACCCTTAGTGATATACAGACCTAATAAGACTTAGGCTCGAATTGAGTTACGCATACTCACTGGCTTCTGTTAACGCAATCTATGATTTAAAATTGAAATTCGAAATTCGCCTTCTTTGTTGACACAGCGTAACACAGGTCTCTTTCATTCTGTGTTTTTGCACCGGAAAAAATTGCAGAATGGTTTTTTGCGTTTTCCCAAAAATCTACTTTTTTGAGTTAGCCTATTTATCATTAAGTATGCGACATGCTTCAGTCAATTTGCCTAAATTATTAGGCATTATGCATTAAGTAGCATGAACTTGGAATGCTAAGCATCGTACCTATCGACTGTGCAGGCTTCAATAAACAAGGAGAACTAATTGTGACACAGGAACTATATAAGTGGGGCTGTGGTGTCGTGTTTAGGGTTTCATTTAAATAACATACACACACAAATTAGTTTAGTTTGTCACACCGACATCCCGGTTAAAGAAGGCCTGTGCCACACGCCTTCTATCGAACTACCCTCATCACAACTATGATAACCATTTATTGATACAACACAGGGGCAAGCGACCATACAAACGTTGGCCATCTTCTTTGTTACCACTACCAGTAGTCTTACCAGTAAAACTATCAATAAATAAAAATAAATGTCCTTTCAAGGAACTTCTCCCCAACTATTTGTTTCAATTTAGAGAAATAAACAATTCAGATGTTTTGATGCAATACAAAGAATTGATTTTACATGTTCTATAAATTGATGCGGGCACCACTAGTTTTAAGGTTAATGATTATGATTAAAATTCATGTTATTGTATTACATCTGCGGAAAGCGCGCCGCATAAATACTTCTTGTAACACCGGTTCGGTCTTTTTAGACTATGTCTAAAGTTAAATAAAACAGAACTCAAAAAGAATGTGGCTGATCAGCAATAATGTAAATGTAAGAAACATAAAAAAATCTAATATTAATGACATCATTTATTTAAAACATACCTTTGATTTTCAGACAATATTTATAATATTCATACCTAACAAAATCAAGTACCTACCTAGTCTACATTGAAGTAGATTGCCCATGCCCACAATTCCCAACAAACTCTCGTGTCGTTACCCGCTACCTCCTATCAAATTAGATCGTCAAATTTAACCACCCTTTCACATTCATTTCGCAGAGCGGGTCGACACTACATAATTATAGGGAATGTCTTAATGTGAGTATAATTATATTTTAACCCATGTATAGGTTAAAATATACTGTATACAGTATTACTCACTCTATGCTAAAGGGTACAATTGATGACTCCGTGGCGCCTATGTTAGTGATCCTGTCCGACGAGCTCTGGGTTCGGGTTCGATCCCGGTCGGGGCAGACATTTATTTAGCAGCTAAATGTTTGCACTCGGGTCTTAGGCGTTAAATTGTGTGGTTTTATATGCGTTTTGTGTTTGCGTATGTGTGTGTAACCGTTTATTTATTTATTTCGCCCGCGTGAAATAACGAAACAAAGAAAATTTTAAGCAGTGTAAACTCTGTAGGTACCCCACGGCCGCTATGGTGTGTAACTAAAAACAGTTTGAGATATTGAAATAAAACGGTAAGTTAGTTTACCCTCTACAATCCCTGAAAGTTTCATCAAAATCCGTTAAGTGGCTTCGGAGCCTATACGCGACAAAAAAAACGCAGACACTGACGAACATTCTTAAAACCGTTGATTATTTTTATGTGTCATATAAATAACGAATTCCATTTTATTACTGACCTTAATTTTAATATCACAGACAGACATTCTTATTTTATTTATTGGTAAGATTACGAAGCTTATGGAATGGAATGCACACATTCGCTGGCCGGTCTTCCAGCCGGTGAAATTTTTAGCCTGAATGTGGCTCGCATTCCTGTTTACGTTTGGACTTGGATAAGTATATTAAAACTGAATATTTCAAAAAACTGCCTGTTTGTAACTGCAGGCTATAATAAACATTATATATACATAGCTATAAACACTACAGTCAAAGGGAATTACAGTTTGCTATTTCCGAAATTCCAGTTTGCAATTTCCGATCGACAAACAGTCGGTAAACTGATCGAGTCAAAGCAGAATAGATTAATAAAACATTAAGCATTCAGTTACCCTCGGCACGCGACCGATTGCATTGCATTTTAGCAGGCATTATATTATTGTTTTTAAAAAAAATTATTTATTTTCGGTCAGAATGTGTGGATGCCGGATACACTTATACAAGTGGCGACCACCTTAGTTCTCAAGGGTAGCAACGCATCTGTAGCGAGCTCCGAACAGGACTATTACTCACCACTACTAACCGGACTATCACTATCACCGACTACCTCCCATAGTCCTTATACAACGAATGCTGACCAACTAACATTCCTATTAACATCTCATACTAACAGGAATAACAACCCCAGTACCTTTTACGGTTCAATTCGAGGTTCATATACTTAAAATCACTAATCCAGTCGTATCTTTTTGGAGATCATTGGAAATGCACCTAACAAGAATCCTTCCAACATACAATTTTTGCCAAATAGGAAACGATGTTTTACTCCTACCAATAATTTAAATTTAAATATTAAAAGAAACCAGACATTGAAATCTGTCAGTGATTCTACTTTGAATGTTCCACTACCAACCCCAACAATAAAAAAATCAATATTCACTCCTAGGTATGAAATTCTCGAACGTTACAATTCCGCTCGACGTCGAGCCAGCCTATTCGTCGAAGACGTCGACGTCGATTCGTCGACACAAGGTTCATAAAGACGTTTCCTCGACGTCGAACTGTCTTTCGTCAATGGCGAGATAAGGCGAGATAGAGCTAGAGAAACTTTTATAGATTAAAAAATCAGTCCGCTTAGCAAACGTAATTGTCATTTCCCTTCGGCGTACCTATTTCCGAGGGCGGAGCCGAGGGCGACAACTTGTTTATACTACAGGAAGTAGAAAGAGGAAAAAGGTTTTGCATACGTAAACCTACCTACAGAAAATTCTAGATTTGCCCCCTTAGGCCAGAGACCGGGTACGCCGTCCATGTTCCAGCTGTATATAATGCACTGTGACATACTTCTGTAAGTTTCAAAGTTTGCGTCCCCGTTCTATCACCTTAGATGTGATGCTGAAAACGGAAAAACCCTTTTATAGGGTTCAATCCGGTTCAAGCTCACACCAAATTTTATAAGAATTCGTACTGTTGTTTTTCGTGATTGAGTCATTTGTCCTCTCAAACTTACGCACACAGATAAGATAATAGGTACTTAGCTATTTCGTAACTTACCATATTATCAGTGCTATGGACAGACCGGCGCGTCAATTCACCGATATTTAAAAAACGTTACGGGAGTTCTAATTCAGTATGGCAGGATGTTAACATCCCTATAATAGCCGTGCTACTCGAACCTTAGCGCTCAGAATTTGTAATTACGATCCAATTACAGATCAATGAGGAGCAGACATCTACGCGATTGCGCGTTACCAATGCGGTTAGCGGTTAGTTAGTTCCAATTCCAAACCTCTACATTTCTAGTGGTACGTACAAACAAACATATTGTTAAAACTCTCGTAATGTACTCTGATGCAAACTTGTTCTTAGTCCCCTGATCCATTTTTTTTGCTCATAATAATTATCTTCACTGTACGGACACAATGAAGTTAGACGAAAATTCTATGAACGCTTGATTATGTTTAGGTGTCATATAAATAGCATATTTCATTTAATTATTGACCTTCATTTTAATATCACAGACAGACAGTCCAATTTTATTTATTGGTAAGATAAGATTATGTCGGTTTAAATAAGCGTAATGACGCATTTTTAGTTTTCTTAATAATAGTTGCGGGTAGTCCGTTGATTATTTATTGCGTTTCAATCATCATCATCCTCAGATTAAGATAGTTACCACTTGATTTACCGAAGGTTAACTTAACCTACATACAAGTTGCCCGATTACTGAGTACAATCCAGACGCTGTCTGATTTGCATCCGTCTTCGCGTACAGTAAGCTGTTAGTATCCGAAAGCAATTTGATCAGATGAGTCCAGATTACTCTTCTGAGGCACACATGTGCAAGACTGGAAAATTGCCTATCGATAAATTCATAACAATAGAATGACTTTTGTCTAAAATGAAATTGGGGTACCTACCTACTATTCAATAAATTCATATAAAAAAAAAATTGTTAAACTAAAACTTAAACTTAAACTTGTTTTTTTCCAATCACAACTAAAATAGATATGTAGGTACCCAATCAACGTCATCTTGGAATCTAAGATCAAATCTTAATGACAAAAAAAATACTTTTGAGTTGGGATATCACTTTCTTGTTTCTTGTTTCTTGGTTTTTGGGTTATATCTTACTTACTCATATTAAAATTGCGAAAAATGGTTTGTTTGTTTGATACGCCTGCATGGCTAAACCATACAACCATATCTTCATATAATTTGGTAGAGCGATATTCTGAGTTACGGAGAACTTCAAAGCATTCTTTTAAACCCTAATATTGATTACAATTTTATGGACGAAGACGTGGGCAACAGGTAGTGATAAATATATTTTTAACCCTCATGGAACAAACATTTGTGATTTTGGAGAGAAGATTTGCTTTGTCATGTTTCTGAAACCCTATACAAAGTCCTACATGCACTTGGCCAGATTAATCCTTTGATAAACTTATCCCTCGGCCCAGCCACCCCTGTCAGCTCTCGTTATCGTTTTATCAAAAATGGACACGTAATAATTTCCATCAACAAATATTCTGATGTGATAGAGGAGCGCATTCAACGCAGTTGCAACTCGTAGGTAGGCACGCGGCGCCTTACCACCCCCTTCCCCCACCCAACAGCTCGTCCGGACGCCGTAAAATCAATACGCATTCTGCTATCAAGCGGAGACAAAAAATGTATATGCGTACCACGAAACATTGATAATAATGCATGTAATATTTTTTTGTGTGATATGTTTGATATGGTGAAAGCGGCCTGTGCCGACCATGGACGTTTTGGAAATCGGTAACAAACCATGAGCTCTTCCGATTTTCCAAGGTTAAGGCCCTGGGTACTGAACTTATTCTTAGGTAAGGGGCACCCTGAAACTTAAGGATAAATACAAATACACAATAAAAAAATACGTATAGTTACTACAGAGTGGCCGAGACTTGGTCCGCGTGAAATTTGAAATACAGAATATTTTAAATAGTGACGATTATTTGCATTGCAAAGAAAGTTCACTAAACTAACATAGGATAACTGTTATATGAATTAAGTTTGATGGTGGTTTTCTGAATCTGTTTACTTATCTATTTTAGTGTGTAAAATGTATTTGACTTATTTGACATTATAATTGGGACCCTATTAGGAAGACCTGAAGGGATATAACTCAAAACCCGTTTGAGATTTGGACATAAAATAAAGCCTATACGGCTTTGATCAAAAAGGGAAACAGTACAAACTTACTAAATTCCCAAAGAGAGAAAGGTTACCTAGGTCCAGACGCAGAAGGACGCCATAGCTCGCGTCCACTTTCGCATCATAAGGGACCATTTGATTGAACAACACTTGGCTTGTGAAATTCCACCGATAAGGGCCAAACGAAAAACACTTTGCTTTGTCACTAGGTACAGTACTGCACCTGGTTATGCCACAATATTCCAAGAGGTTGCTACTGCGGCTATTTTACATTCGGTGATATCAGAGTTGTTCATTGTTAATATTTCGACTTCCTGGTCAGGTTACTAACTACAATTAGTAAAGAAGTAAGGTAAACATCAAACCTGCATTCCTAGAGTTCCCCTTGATGTTTTCAATACAATGTTATATAACGTGCACGTCCCTGCGTGATCGACTATTATGCAATTTCGATTCAAATGAACGCAATTCCAGTCTGGCCAATAGGGTTAACCAACAGCAATTCATTCGAAAAATATATCTTATTGAGATCTGTAACATTCCCAACCCAACTCTCCACTTCACTCTGGCACTTACGAAGCAACGCGCATTCATCTTTGAAGTGACTGCCTCCGAACGAGCTATTAAAAAGATTTTTCTAGCGCACTCGCTACAAAATGATTTTAACAATTTTACAAGTTATCCTACCTATTTTTAACGGGGAATTGCGCGTTGGTCAGTGACCCTGTCTGACGAGCCGTGGGTTCCGGGTTCGATCCCCGGATTCCCCGGGAAGACGTTTATTTGTCAGATAACTGTTTGTACTCGGGTCTTGAGCGTTAAATTGTGTTGTTTTCTGTGTGTCCGCCACCCGCAACACAGGGAATCCGGAATCCTATTCTGGGGGTGTGAGTGTGTAAGCGTTTACTATTTATTATTATTATTCATAGATACTTACTTGGCGACTAGGTTTTCAGGTCATGAGGACTTCTGTCACTGTTCTGACTCATGTCACTGCAAGAAAAGATTTTAAAATTGCTGCTGGAGATCCGTGCTCAGCTGGGTTTGACAATGGTGGGCCGATGCTATTGGCCTTGTTTTTCATCGTCTCCTCTTAGAAGGTTCCAGAAAGAGTCACATTTGTAGTATTTATTTATTTATTTATTTATAAAAGTATTAGTATTTATAGTAGAAAGGTATAGGTCATCATCATCATCATCAAGTATCTACTACAAATGCCACCTTATTATTAATTTGTAGGTACCAAGTACCCACCAAAAATGTATACTTATTATACTAAAAATTACATACTTACATTGGTACATAGATTGTAAAGAAATCGACGCTGTAGATAATTATCCTAGGGCTATCCCATGTTAATATGATAATTTATATGAATATTGACTGCAACTGCAACCCATAGTGGCCCACTGCAGGTCACGGATCTCGCCCTGCAACTAAGGAGGCGTATTCCACCACGCCGCTCCAATGCTGATTGGTGGAGAGGTTAGTGGCTAACCCGAGTGTCGGAAGTTTTTCAGGCTGTCCGAATAACGACGACAATCGGGGCCGACTGCTTAACGACCCCTCTGAACCACGGGAGCCCACAAGAAATCTTGCCACTAGCGGTCGTCCATCCATTTGCCGGCCGAGACCGGCGCCGCCGCTTAACTTGTCAATCTGTTACAATACTTTCAATTGACACTCGCCGCGCGACCGTGAACGCTGCGATGAATATCAATATTATTCAGAACTAACTCTTTTTGTATTGAACCATTGAATTCTCAACTGATAAATCAAACAGTTCTCAAGGAAAATCAAAACAAAAACCAGCGTCGCGTTAATATGCAAACATGGTGTCACTCGGGCGAATGGCTATCTACAATTTAAAAACACCACAAGGACCAAACACCTAATGGACGTCGTTTCTCAGAACCGCCAATATAACAGTCTGATAAATCTGTTTGCGGCATTTCGCGGAAATAGGTTTCTATTCGTTTTACCTTTCTTAGTTCTTTCGTTTCTAGTATTCGATTCTATGTTCATAAAAGTTCGATGTCGGAACGGAGTCTAGTCGAGCCGTTTTGCGTTCTGTACTACAGTACCCCTTACGTGATTTTAAATGTAATTTTGATGAATACAAACTCATTTAGTTCTACCAGAAGGTATGGTAAAAAATAAAATGGATGAGATGATAAAGTAGTGTAGTAGAGCATGTTGAATAAAAATGAGCGCGCAGACGACCTCGCCAAGCAAGTTGCCCTGCAGAAAAAGACGGCCGCAGACCACGACAGATACCAGATGTCATTC
This sequence comes from Dalla quadristriga, assembly GCA_018245335.1. Classification (NCBI taxonomy): domain Eukaryota; kingdom Metazoa; phylum Arthropoda; class Insecta; order Lepidoptera; family Hesperiidae; genus Dalla; species Dalla quadristriga. The sequence continues at coordinate 491 of DWLO01003974.1, read as the reverse complement.
GCCAGACATAATATGATAGGCCAACGTACCCTGGAGGCCAGGCAGGCATAGTAGGTAGGTACAATACAATACAATACAACATTCCTTTAATGCACACGAGAAAAAGATACCGGGAAGGCAGAATTACTACGCTGCTGTTCTTCCCGGATATCCGCTAGTCATACCGAGTTATAGGGAAGATTGGCGGAAGGAAATGGAAAACTTAAGTGTGGATACAGACAAGGGAGTAGGAATAAATGTATAAAATGGTATTTACCCAAACATAGTATAAATAAATTAATGAAAAACTTAGTGTATTTTAGTAGGTATATATATATATCACTGGACGATAATTCAACTGTCCTCTGTCCTCACTTATACCTAACTTAGTATGACAAGTTTAGGGAGTGATCATTGCTATCCAGAGGCATAGCTCCCAGTATGTGTTTACATTAGGCTATAATAATAATAATATACCTATCATATTTCCTATCAAAAAGCTGCTGCTCGCG
>DWLO01003973.1:0-10422 GCA_018245335.1 Dalla quadristriga | reverse complement strand
TATATAATCGTGATTTTTGATCATATTATTATAGTCAAGAAACATATGGTCAATCCTAAGGTGTTTACAGGGTAAAAGATTTATTAAAAACCTAATCTTAAAATATTAAGATAAATCTTAATCAACTCAATAATGTTCTCCCACTCTTGTAAAAATACTATTATTAAATTTTGCATGCCAAAAAACGGAAAATGCGAGACAACATGTATCTGACTACCCGTGATTACCACGTTTATGCAAATAAAGTTTCATTTCGTTTCAATTCAAAAATTAGGTCATAATCCTATTAATGAAGGAAAATTTGTGGAATTGAAAACACACTAAAACCATTGTATCACCTTAAGAATAATTAGTGACATTCTCTTTTTGCGTTAGAGTATGTTCGATCGCAACGGTAATTATGGACTGATTGCCTGTGTAGAGCCGAGTCACACTCCGCGAGCGTGTGAATGGAGAAGGACTTGTTCACAGATGATGGACGTAAAATGAGCCCATGCGCTATATTTCTCATTCCCGTTTACACGGTCATTTTATTCTGCGAAGCTTGCAATTTTATTTTGCAGCTTTTGCTATTTTGTGTATGTTTCAAGTACAAATACAAATACAATATATTCTTTATTGTACACCACACAAAGTTAACAGATTACAAGGAGAACACTATAAGGGGCGGCCAAAAGGCGGCCTTATCGCTAAGGACCGATTTCTTCCATACAACCTTTGGATAGATAACATAGTATAAGAGACATGAGATATATATATATCTTCCATAGATTTTTTTTTAAATAGGTGGTATAATATTGTTATTATATCATAGTTATAATAACAATCAACAAGTTAAATCATGCAAAAAATAAACTTTGTCAACCAGTTGTCAAAGGGTTACGATTAAATTAAAGGAAGATGTACTTTGCAACGATACTAGAGCATAAAGTAGGTATATAAGTGTAGTTTTTAAAAAATCGTATTTTTCGTACCTGTTCAACCTATGTTATTTGAGCTTGTAGGGTTAACGGCGTTGGTTGTCAGTTTTAATAACAGTGACTTTCTATTATTTACCTTTGCTATTTTTTTTTCCATCTGACATTAATGTCCGATAATATTGAAATCGTGACCATCGGTAATTACCGTCACTAACTCGCGGGCGATGATGTCCCAGTGACCACACACGAACATCAACTCGCCTAATGTAGCGGAACTAAACACTTTGTCCAAATTACAATATTTAGAAGTCCTTTACAAAAAAGTCTGGTAATGGTCTAATATACCTCTTGGTCATAAGAACGATAATAATAAAGATTAAGCTTTTGGTATATAACTAATCAAACAAAAAAATCATTGTAAGAAACGGGCCAAGTCCCAGGCTCCAAAACATTAATTAAACCACCATCTTATTTTTAAATTAATTAAATAATTTGCAAATTTTTCAAAGTGATTCATAACGAGGGTTTTCAATTATTTTTAGACAGGATTTATAAGCGCAACTAATGAGACTTATAATGCCGTAATTAATATTGTATCATATTCATTTCAGCCCTTTCGTGAAACCCTAAAAATTATTAGCCATTAAGTTTTTGTTTTTTCAAAGACTTTTTGAAGTAAGGATTTCAATATTTTAAGTCTATTGTATAAATATAGTACGCAAATATACAAACGCTGATCAGTAAAACTTTCAATACGTCTAGCTGAAGGTAACCAAAAATACGACATCGTTTGTTTTGCTGTAACAAACAATTTTGTAAAAGGAAACTGCAATAGAACCGCCAATACACGGGCAATCTAACAAGATTTCCTAGATCCCAAACTCCCAATCCAATCTCTACGTCGTTCGAGCGTATTCCCGCTGGCCTAGCGAATACCTCAGGAGCAGGCGAAAATGTCAAGAATTCGTTCCATTTTTAAGAAGCGATATGACCACAACACAATGCAACAACTTCAGCCGCTGACACTGCTGACACCGTGTTTCCTCTTGCCCTAATCCCAGCTCGAAAGTGGACAAAACCACAGCACAGCACCGAGCCAAACTGAACCGTAACATCCACCGTCACGCTTCATTTTCCCGCACGTCACTTTCCGAATTACCTCTTCATTGAAATGTAAGCACAACTCGACTTACGTCGTATACAAAACTGTTTTTTAAATCCGCGCAGTAAGTTTTGATTTTAGTTGTACGCGAAATATGAGTTGGTTTTTCCAAAGAGCAACACTCGTTGAATTTAAATATAATGACACAATGGAAAGGCTGAATTTGTCGCTGTCCTTCCGCAAGTTTGCGCTTTCGATTTTTTTACATGAAAACCCTGGCAGCATTGGCCCATTTGGGCACGTGACAAAAATAAATGTTTGGGGCAGTTTCAGAATATTTGGGTAAGGGAAAATGTTATGACGTAAAGTGTTTCGCGTTCGGGAAAGTAATGAGGTAGGTACCTAAATAATACTTGCTCGTCTTTCTGATAGGCGAGACGTGAATGAAAATAAAGAATATTTCCTGTACTCCGAGTCCATCGAACCCATCCCATTTCATATTGTTCACATTTTTACATACAATTCACCCTCTGTCTAAGGTTTTTAGGAGTCATACATATTTTAAACTATGTTATAGCTGCGTAACTATGCAATGATTCCTTAGTAACTATAAGTTAGGTACACATTGCTATGGATTGTTAATGGAAACATTATGCTTCCGGCGCCTGTTGCAAATTATGATTATAATTTTTTGCAATTAGTTTGCAAGCGTAATAAGGGGTATGTGAATAAAACGGTTAAACTACTTGATCACAGAATTTATTTGAACTTTATTATTAAAACTTCGTGAGGAGACCGGCATGCCTGACAGGTTTTGAAAACGATCTCAAAGGTTTATGAAATTTGCCAGTTCGCAAGTTGTCAGCTTGGTAGCCTTAACTTCTTTCATTTTGATTCTTTCTTTTTAATTTCAACTTTTTCCAAGCATTCGAACGAAAAAAACTTGCCACTCAGCACTTTACATCCTAGAGTAGATAAACAAATTGAGAATAGTAATTCTTCTACCTCTACAATTTCTAACACGTTTTAGGAACGAACAATTATTCTGGCTTGTGTCCAAGAGAAATCTAATTTCCTTAAGTATTCCATTTAGATTCCAGAGCAATTATGTTTTTACCGTTAGCACTAATAAAATGAGCCCTATCCGAAATTTCGTTATTGTTGTCACTAGAATTGTAGATCGGGGCTTGAGCATTCAAGAGTAAGCTATGTCTTCACTCCTTCCTAATATTATGGTGATAAACACGTGTTAAATTTAAATAAAGAACGAGACAAAATACTTAAGTTGGGTGTAATACCGCAACACAGATAACAAAATACTGTTTATAATATAAACCATTTAATTCAATTAATAATCATGTATCTATGCTATGGCGATCGCAATAAAAGGTTCTGCACTCAGTATTAGCTGCAGGTGGCAATAAAATATAAGACAAGAACTGCTGCGATAGCAAATGTGTATCAAAGGTACGGACTTGTTCTACTTCTTGCTGATCATCTTTCTTGTTGATACTTCTTGAAGTCATCTAAATTAGTCGTCGGGCCTATTTGTAGTTCCAGGTGGGACTTCAATGACCCTTGCAATGAAAACTAAACACTTCATATATGTTTGCTTTTTCCATGAACCAAACATCCCATTTACTATTGAGAAAGTATGTAAGGATGGATAGATTTTAGTGAGAATGTTCGTTAATTACGCAAAAATTATTGAACGGATATTTAATATGAAATGTGGTGTGGAATGGAATGGACCTCTGAATAGGGACATAAGGTTTTTTTTCTTCAAAAATCATGCCCTTAAGGGGGAATGAAAGATGGTACTGGGAAAACAAATAGTACGTGGATGGGAGAAGTCTAATAACTAGGAGTATAAAGTATGAATAAATCGCGTACAATCCAAATAGTGGTAAGTTCGTAAGTGCTCCCTGGCCGCTTGTAATGATAACCGTGAGAGTGGAGTTTCCCACTGAAGTGGAGTAAAACGGTTTATGGCATACAATGAGGAACTTGTGCGTTCAGAATAATTTGTAGTCGCATTGTGTTCCGAGCACATTCTTAAATGCAATTGTGCATAGTAAATTGGAGTAATTTGACTGACGGGCTAGGAAGTTCACTGCTATACAAGTATACGCCAGTTTTATGTCTGATTCACTAATTCTAATTTTATGGCAACGTTTTGTATATACATTTTTATTTATGACATTTTTGACTTTTACTTTGACTATGTTTTAACTTTTTACTGTGGTTATAAATTTACTTACTTTATTTATATATGGGTAGGTACTTATCTTCGATAACATTAATATTGACTGATTTTTATTAAATAACCAACACCAAAAAGTGTGCCTTGGTGTCTTATTGACAAAGAAGGGGTCTCTTGAAGAATTAAACCTAACAAGTTAAACGTTAAAATGTATGTAGCTTGCTGAACATTCCAAGTAAATTCTCTGAACCTCTTTGATCAAATCGATCTTGTTTCAGTTAAGTTTATGTCAACAACATGCAATTGCACGGTATCGTCTGTCAAAGGCTTTCTATTTCAAACATAATAGCTACTTAATTATGAACTTTAGTTAACGTGTATCGAGTGAACGCAGTCAATTTCGATTATAAAAAGGCCTTTGACATAGAAGATAGTGACGTTTTGTTTCACAAACTCGCAGAGATAGTGTGTACCTCAGGGATGCTCCAAGTTTTTGTCTCGTACTCATCTCTACTTAAGCTGTCGCTGGTAAATATGTGAAAGTAAAGGAATACGGTACTAAGGTAATATGAATACACAATCTGGTGCCAAAGTAGCATGCTCGATCCTGCTCTATTTCCAATCATGATTAATGATTTTCCGGAGCTTGTGAGCGTCGCAAGATGTCTGTTATTTGCAGACGATTTAAAGATAAACGTGTGAGCGATACATCAGACAGAGATACAGCGCGACATCAATGCAGTTGTAAAGCGGGGTGAAGTGAACCGATAGCGCTGTAATCCATCGGTTTGTATGCATATAACTTTGTATATCAGAATAATACCTAATCCCTGTTGGCAAGTAGCGCCATCGGTAATGGGTTTTCTAGATATTCGCGAATAAATAATATAATGCAGGTCAAACCGAGAACCTTCTTCGTTTGAAGTTGGTTAAAAACTACGAGGGCGAAGCGTCGAGAAACATCTAGTTTACAACAAGCTCAACAATTAAAGACAAAGCGTATCGCTACACAGGCAGGTTGCTTCCGGCAAAGTGCAAATTAAAATGCGGATTAAAAAATGCAAATGCACGTAAATTGAATTAAACCGGCGTCGCGGTAAAAAGTTGCAACTCTCGTGGGAACATCGCACCGTTTCTATTTACAACTTCAAGTGTCTCGAGCCAGATGTTAATGCATTGCTATAGTAGGCCTCGTTGTTCCAGTTCTGAGTGGGCTTTCTTATCTTGTCTTAGCTCTATGGGTTAGATTTTAATTGACATGTGTGGTTTTCGTAAAGGGGTCCTCGTGATACTTCGTTATGCTGAGGTAATGCTTGATTAAATGGACCCTAGTAGCTGTTGGTCGTTAACAGACACATTGAAGGAAAATAAATGAAAAGGACTTGGCTCCATCAAACATATAATCATAGGATGCATTTTGTCAGACAGTTTAAGGGTTCTTCTAACTGATAACATTTGCATTTGCAAATTTGCATAAATTATACCCAGGGCAAAGTATGGTAGTCACGACGGTCAATTTTCAGTGAGAAGGTATGTCTCGAGATCCAGGCCAATAGTGGTGGCGGTGGCACATTGTGGTATAACGATTGCTACTCCTGAGGATTTAATCGCAAAAATTCAATCGTAGCTTCATGACGGGGCAGAATAGTTTACGATCGAGCACGGTTGAACATATCGAGATCAACCAGTCTCTCACGGGAACCACAAGTCCACCACCTAAAATGTGTTTGTAAGTGCATCGAAGGTAACCTTTTGTCATCCGCTCCACCTCTCCAGCACTTTAGTAGCAAACAGTTTAACGTACCAGTTAAAAACATTGCATTGTGCCACTAAGCTACATCACGTGCCATTTTCAATGTCTACTAATTCGTTTCACTAACGAATTAGTAGACAGCATTGTCTGCAAGTACAAAACATGCCATTCTGGACATTAAACAAAGTAATACGCCACTGTTGGTCAGTTTCAGTTCTTGTTTTATAACAAAGCTTGGCTAAAAGTGAACATATTTAAATGATTTGAAATATATACTTTCATCTTTGTTATCAGTAGTACATGACATGCGCTTGTTATGTCATTAGTAAAAATTGTACAACGGAATAGAAAATTGATTATTGTTGTTTGTTTTAACTGATACGAAGGTTTGTTTCTGTACACAGTTGTTTGAGTAAATTACATCTACTCATCCTTAGACGTCGCTATTCACTTATATAAAATAAGACCATGCATAAAATTAAGTGTTTCTCTTTTTAATATGAATAAAGCAAACAGGTGAAACCTGTTATCATGATGGAAAAATATGTTTATGCTAATTAAAATGTGTTGTAATGATTGCCACGACTTACTTCCATCCATATAGTATTTTGCTTGCTGTTCATCTCATACACCTTATTTCACATTTCAATGATTGCATTACGCAGTGGTACAGCAGTACCTACATCAATTCCGATATACCGTGATGCGAGAGATAGAATAAGGACTAATAATACGTTATACTAGGGGTGTCCCGTGATAGTTTATCATTTTTATTTTATTGTTTTATTAATATTTTATGTTAATTGCATTTACTGTAATGTTTACTACATTAAATATTAATATTAAAATTGTTATATCTACGATAGAATACAAGTACGAAACGAAGACGAAGTTGTAAGGGGTAAATTCCTGTTACAAAAATACCTGAAGTTTTGATGAAAATAAGCTATGACAATTCATGAAATTCTAGAATTTGCAATTTTTTTATGTATATTCAGTTGAATATTTACAGATGTATTCACCGGCTCATAGCATGAAAAGTTTAATATGTAACTATGAATTGAATTAAATAGTTACATATTAACCTAAAGTAAGTAATAATAATAAGTAAGTAAGTAATATTCATACTTTGAAAGATATATTGTTGTCAACCCTAGTGGCAACCGGTTGTAGTGCGACTTTCAGCTGTCCACCACAATAAAGTTGCGGAGCAAGTTGAACTAGTTTAAACTTGGTTTGTTTAAAATATAAGCGACATTGTGAAGGTCTGTTTTATTTAAAAAATAGGAGCATCATTTTCTTTTTCACTATTTTTAGTTAACAATTTGAAATTGTTTATTAGAAATTTAGATTAAAAGTTAAACATTTAAGTGAGTGATGAGCTGTATTTATCAATGGGAATGAGTAGATAATCAGTGTTTTCTGTTAAAATATAATTACAATTAAAATATTATATTCAAGAAAATATTATTATATATTTAAATTCAATTTTTAACCAGATACTGGAAAGAAAAAGAAGCAATGACCTGAAATTGTGGTCATAGTCTTATATCTAGTTTGACAAAGTAATTGTTTTATTATTTTTTGCTAAACGTTATTTCATAAAAATATAAAACTACACCAATATTCTAAATTGCGAAATTACGCACGAATAAAGTGAAATCAGAGGATATTATATCATAAACTTAATAATTATTGTTTTAATACAAATTGCAGCTCTAAACTTTTATAACTTATAGCTCCAGTTAGTTGTAAATCTCACGAATTATTCGAAAGCGTAATAAAATAATAATTAATCATTATGAACCCTTTTGCTCGCCAGCCGACTTTTATGATAAAGTTAACATCAACTTGGCAACGGATATAAAATAACTTTAATTAAAATTCCATTCGCAAACCAGAGTCCTATAACAAACTGAGAAGAGCCAGTTATTTCGAAAATTCTTTGGTAGGTAGTTATCGGAAACGGTGTCCGCGTTGAGAGGAATGCCTTAATGAAATTAATTGGTTAGCGAATTTGGAAAGCAAATAAAAATATTCAGATATTCTTGACGCTAATGAGAATCTACTGCCGACGTTGCTAATATAAATAATCGAGGTATCAGCGAAGGCGGGTTTTTTGCTACCACACGAAGGAAGGTAAAGTGAATCAGGCATCACAAATCGACTCAATTGATTTTATGATAATTGGAAATGAATCGGATTAGCTTATATTATACTTTATTACGTAGATTTTTAAAGCCGTCCAACATATGCTGGGGTTATATTGGACAGTCCAGCTTCAAGATATCATTATGGACGACATTTATAATTTGAGAATTAATTGTCATTCAATGCAGCATCTGTACTCCAAATACGGTGCATTGTACAAAGAATACTCAGTACACGCTCCAAAATGAACAAAGTTAATTGATTCCCACCTTGAGATGCGATACCAAAATTGAACCAAAGGTGGTCCTACTTGTTCCTTTCGGCTATAAATTTGAGATATTAAAAATACGAACAAACATTTGGACAGCAGTTATTAATAATAATTGCGTTCGTCGATCCCTTGCTCCTTTCTGTTGAGTGCAATTAAAAATTTTGCATCGTATTTCGGCCATGAGCAATCCCTGTATTAAGAGCAATTGAGCTGACGAGCACAATTGGATACAGTCAATTAGTTAAGGCGTCTCAACTGGAACATGTCGTAAGTCTTGCTACCATTCGCTGAAGTATTTGTGTCATTCTGTGGGAATGTCATCCTTTCCTCTTGTTTACGTTCTTAAATTAGAGATGATAGTGGGTATCGTATTCATTTAACCTCTTGTGCCTTCTGTATAATCTTTCGCTGCGAATATATGATATCTTTGTGGCTTCAGATAGCTTGTAGCTTTGTATATTATAGTAGCTGTTTTGGATAGTCTCCTTTGTATAATACGGTTACCACTGCATTATATCCTCACGGATCCTTGATAAATGCTTCTTCGCTTTGCTTAAGAGCGCAATAAGGATCTTGTTGTTCAAATCGACTTATCGATAAATATCCCTATAGTGCTAGTGCATTTCGCTTCAAGCTCTGATGCAGTTTCACTTTTAATGACGGAATTGAATTTCTCCTCGGCCAGGTTATCCCCTCAGCTCCTTGCATCTGACTTGCATGGTGACTACCGTTGGCTAGTAGTTGTTTGGTTTGAGAGGGCTTATAACTTGTCATTCACTGCGCATGACTCAGTGCTTTTAATTCCTCCGGCGATAGTTACCGTGATAAAATGGGTTACCAAAAATATCCAATGTTGCTTGCTTCTCAGCATTAATAAATGCTATGGGTAATGTTTTGATTGCATTTGTTGTTTGTTAGTCGTTAAGTGTTATCGGAAAGCTTTGGGCATCGTAAGTTACAAGACTCAAATTTTCACTAACCCCTTGAGCAAACTCGTGCTCTTCAGTAGGCCACTAATAGGTCCACCCGCGTAATATTTCCTTATCCATCCCACAGAAAACCGTTCCAGGATAAAACGTTTTTCCTGAACAAAAGTAGCATATGGCACTTTCCGGCCCATAAACAATCTCCATGCAAAATAATGACGCCGATGCGTTACAACTTCAGAAAACGTCGAGAAAAAGCTAGATTTATATGTTTCTGGTTGGAGGGGTGCCAATTAGGAAAGCCGTGTGTCCAACAGTGGACCTACAAAGGCTGTTGAATCGATGGATGGATAGATGGAGTACGACTTCAAAAGCATCGATTTGATGAAATAATACCGGGTAGCCTCGCTGACACCGCTCGCCGAAGTTGATTGATTACAGTGAAATTGTGAATTTATCTCTGGAGCAACTGAAGTGAAAATATCCGCCTTCACGAGGCCTTTGAAAGTCCATTTATTACGGTCTATAGTTAGATTTGCATACATTATTCAAACAAGTCAGTTGTACGAAAAATTATGTATAAATATAAACTGCTAACGTTCAGAGCTTCATTCTGTTTTCTGCCATCCTCAAATACCTTGTTTAAAACAAACTTGTTGATGGCAAGCCGTCTTCAGAATAAAGTCTCTTCCGTTTCTTTTGGTGGCATTCATCACCAGTTGTGAGAGTTAAATGACCGCCTCTTGTGTGTACCTGGAAATCAATTCTGACATAAACATAAATGCTCTAATTTAATCAATCAGATGTCGCGGTAGTGACGCCCTAAGTCCTATAAAGGTTCTACCATCTAATTTGTTACTTAGAAAGTATGCCGTTATTCTGCTTGAGCGATCGTTTCCAGCTCATACAAACTTGATTGAGCTTGTTGTATGTATAATTTTGCTTTTACCTTAATACCGGCTACAGGCGATCTGGTTTACTAGACAGGAGTATCTGCCCAGGTGTACCTAAACAAGAACTCCTGGGGCCCGATCGCACTAATAAAACGTTACCAAACCACAAACATTGAACGGTTGAACCGCTTGTGATGTCATAT